>BGPR01022397.1:0-25421 GCA_013235015.1 Araneus ventricosus | reverse complement strand
TATTATACACTTTTACTGACTAGATCAGTTATTCTATAGAATAACTGAATTATACCCTTTAACGGTCACATATACAAAGCACACAAAAAGAATTTATTGTAATATTAAAAGCCTTATATAAAGAAACCAGAAAACCCGTCCATATGAAAATTAGGAGCCGAAATTTGTAACACAGTGTTAGCTATAAAACTAACTATCAGACATGCAGGATGTTTGAAAAAAGATGAGAAATTTTAATGGGTGTTAGTACACACTTAAGCAAATAATTTTCATCATAGAATGCATGGTCTGAAAAGGAACAGAAAGGCGCAAGTGAGCCTATGATGGTGAAAGAGAAAAG
Organism: Araneus ventricosus; assembly: GCA_013235015.1. Taxonomy (NCBI): domain Eukaryota; kingdom Metazoa; phylum Arthropoda; class Arachnida; order Araneae; family Araneidae; genus Araneus; species Araneus ventricosus. The sequence goes on along the minus strand of BGPR01022397.1, from coordinate 25,081 downwards.
GTGGGACCAAAACATAAGAATAACATAAAAGATCCAAAAACAAATTAGCTGAGTAAGAAATACAGTAACTTATGAAAAGGACAACCGGCAATGAAATTCACAAAAAACAGAGGCAAATGGACATTTTTGTTACGAAGCCCTCGTCACATTTAAGGTCAGTCTCAAACGCGGGACTCATCCGTTAATCCGAAAGAAAGAAATCGCTTCGTGATAAATCAGGCAATCACAGTGGGCAAACTAAAAGATCACCTAGTGCAATCAATCGCCCTACGGATGCAGTAAAATACATTTGAATACAAGGGCATCTTCTGAAGTTAGTTAGTTTAGTTATATAGTTAGTCGCGTTTTGAAGTAACACGGAGGCTATTTTAGACGAACCTCGTAATCTTGAACCGCGGGCAGTTCATGAGGACGTTATCTGAGCTGGCGCCCTTCTCCACACTTCCACACCACACCAACGGAGGACGTTTGTGCCCCTAGGTATGATTTTACATGCAACAGACCCACATACACGGCGGATGTTCAGTGGAATCGGGTTTCAAACCTAGAACCTTCTGGCACCAAAGCCGAGACCTTTCCACTTGGGCACCACAGCCCAGGGTCATCTCCTACAACACATGTATTCTTCTTCCAAGAATTCCCAATAAGAATGACATTTAAACGTTTACAGAGAGGGCATTCCCAAATACGCCAGTGCTTTTACGCTACTTTTCCGATCATGAATTTTGTGATTAAAAAGTTTTATTTTCGTAGCTGAAAAGGTTGCCACATTTTATTGAACATTACGCTTCTTACTTAAATTCGCTTTTATGCTACTTTTCCGATCATGTATTTTGTGATTAAAAAGTTTTATTTTCGTAGCTGAAAAGGTTGCCACATTTTATTGAACATTATGCGTCTTACTTAAATTCGCTTTTACGCTACATTTCCGATCATGAATTTTGTGATTAAAAAGTTTTACTTTCGTAGCTGAAAAGGTTGCCACATTTTATTGAAAACCTTATTTATAAGGTAAACGTTTCCAGCATCATATTGGTTTCTGTTTACCGATGCTAGAAACAAACAGCAAAATTTTTTTAAAATGCTTATATTAACGCACTGAAAAAAGGAAATATTTTTTTAAAAAAATGTGAAGGTCAGAACAAAATTGTGACAAGCGGATAGAAATACTCTATGTTTTCTATCAGCGCCTAAATATTAATGAGTTTTTTTTTTATCACATTTACGCTACATTTTAAATTTTTAACGAATGTTTTGAAATTCTCTTTAATTTGATATTCATAGTAGATTAATTTCCTTATCGTAGTGTTATTGGTTTCTCATACTTTTATGTCTTTGTTTTGACTCCAGAATTTTGATAAACTATTATTTGTTCTGCTTTTTAGTAAGAAAATGAAGATGTATTTTTATTTTTTTTTAAACATTTCTCTGATATATTTCTTTATTCATTGTTAATCATATTATGGAATCTTGTAAAAAATTTTCTCAAATTTACTAACAGGCGCCGTGTCTCGTATTCAATAAAAATTTAACAAACATCAATCAATTAACTAATAATTAAACTATGAAAGATTAAAAATATTACATGGTCATTGCGAACTCACAAGGTCTAAAATTTCAGCACATCAGGAAGTGAACTGAATAACAGTCTGTGAAATTGTATTGTTATAAGCATAAAAGAAGCAAAGTTAAATAAAGCGTGCAGAAAGAGACTTTATGAAACTCATTTCAGTTCACTATGTCATTTATAGTAATGCAAAATTCTGAATTTTGAATTTTCTGGAGTCTGAATTTAGTACCATTCCAAATAAACGTGCCAGGAAGCTAGACTTTTTCACAAAAATAATATACCATTCACGCAATATTCAACGAAATGCTGCACATAGCGGTTTAATAATGCACATTCATTATAAAGTTTCATCTTAGAAACGACAATGTTTAAAAATAAAAATAAATCCACATAGCAATTCTGTTCCACATTTCAACACTCTTTTTAACCGTAGGTGGAAATGACATTTTATTTTTGTTTCAAAATGTTGCGCAAAGAAAAACAGTAACATTTGGACGAGCTTCCCAGTTCTTGATTTTTTTTTATTTGCATGTTTATCCTAATTTGTTTCACCCAAAGCTCGGAAATTGCCATCTAATAACCACGGATGATACCGCGGGGAAATGAAAATTCCGTGAAATTCAAAAATGTTATCTCTCAGATATTAAACCTCCCTGCAGAATGATGAAAATAAATTACTGTTGCTACTTTCCGTGGAATTTCGGTGACATGTGGATTGAGCATCTGTGCTTTAATTTAAAACGCTTAAATTTTTAGGTAGCGTTAAATGCAATTACAGCAGTAGCTACGGACAAAACCATTCTTGCATTTGCAGATACAATAAATTTGTAAAAAAAATTGCGTTTCACATATAATAGAAATTTAAATTAAATGGAAAATAAATTAAAAGAAACAAAAAGTAAACAATAATAATAATGAAAACAATAAACGTTTGTGCACGCAAACGCAGCAGCTAAAAGTAATTGCTTCACAGAAATATTTTAAAAAATAACACAACAAAAACTATAAAATAAAAAAACCAAAGATTCTCTAATACTTAGAACACTTTAATTAGAAATTATTCAAAATGGAAAGGAACTAAAATGGCGCACTCATCAGAAACCACACGCCATTTTTAGTTTAAAAAGAACAAAATTTTCTATAGAAAGGAATGACAAAAAGTCAAAATTTATTCCTTCCTGTGGTCTGAATTTTGTCCGGCCACCAAATAATGCGTTTCACATCATATCCATTTTGCCTTAAACTTATACAAGAATATACAACTTAAAATATGCAAATCGCCCTGGCCTAACTAAAAGATAAAAATATTGAACACACGCACTCACGCGCGCACGCACATATATTTAATGAATATCATAAAATCTACTTTATTGCTTTTACAGCTTTGCTAATGTTATTTTATAGTCGATACTCAGTATTTATATTTATATTTGCAGATAACAACCAGTTAGTCTTCGTAGCGACTCGCCCACCACACAATCTCATACCTCATCCTAATAAAAGTGACATCTTGGCGAAACTTGAAGAAAAATTTAAAACTTTTGGAAAACGGGAATTAAACGTTTTATCCGATGTTATTAATAAGCTGGACCAACGATCACTGAAGCAAGTTGTATCAAAAATTCCTCATTTAAATCAGCTTTTCATTAGAAATAACAACATGATGAAGAGCAGAAAGAAGAGATCCTTGCTTTTAGGTGAGAGTCCTGACTATTTCAAAGATTCAGTAGACAGTGAACGGGCGGTCATCAACCTCAGCAATGGTGTTTATTTGCAAGAAGAACGAAAAACTCCATTTGAGCCAAGATATATGAGAAAACGACAAGACGGTGAGTCTTCGATAACTCAAGAACAAGCTTTTGAGAATCTTATAGTCATGAAGCGTAATGTGCATGATCCAGATGAGGACGACGGAGTCAAAGATGGATCTCAAGATCGCCATGTTGGGTCGCAAAATGAATCAAATGTTGTCCAAGAAGTACCAGAAGAAGCTGCAAAACATAATATAAGCAGAAAGAGGGTATCATCACAATTAGAGGATAGTCCTGTTCATTTCAGAAATTCAAGGATCAAACCTTCATTTACGGCAAGACATATGAGAAAGCGACAAGATGGTGGGTCTTCAATAACCCGAGAACAATCTTTTGAGAATCTTCTAGTCGTGAAGCGTGATGTGCATGATCCAGATGAGGATGTTGAAGTCAAAGATGGTTCTGAATCTGAAGATCGTCATATTGGGTCGCAAAATGAATCAAATGTTGTCCAAAAAGTAGCAGCAGAAACTATAAAACATGGCATAAACAGATACAGTCAGAAGAGATCCTCAAAATTAAATGATAGTCCTGCTTTGTTCGAAAATTCAAGGATCAAGCCTTCATTTACAGCAAGATATATGCGTGAACGACAAGGCAATGAGGATTTACGTTCGCCAATGAATTTCGGTGCTGATTCAGAAACATTTGAAGATCGTCCTGTTCGATCACGAAGAGAGTTGAATTCCGCTGCACAAAAGCAGAAAAGTTACTTCGGTGATTTTGACAGGGACGAATACGGAAATTTTGAACAGGAGGCGATGGATTTGGAAACACCAAAACCTCCACCAACCAGACGTCTCAGCTTTTTTGAACGACGTAGACTGGCCTTCCTGGAAAGGCTACGGGAAAGGGACCCTAAAAGGAAACAAATGAAAAATCTCTCAAATAAGAGACTTCGTACGACCACTGAAACTTTTGAGAGACTGTTCGATGTGGAAGAAGGTTTGCAGCCGCTTCAAGAAAGGGACAAATTGGCGATGTTACTCGGCAAATGCGACAAAGATTCGGAGTGTTCTATGAACGCAATGTGTGTGAAAAGAAGACCGGGAAGGCCTGGGTTTTGTCGTTGTTTTCCTAAATTTGAAGGCAATGGTATATTTTGTTGGGAAAGTGGCAAATGGATTATATAAACCATTTTTCTTTATGGAAAGAGAAGTATGAATCAAATCTTTGGTACACTCTGCAACAGATATATTCACAAAACTACCAGCAATGTTGTGACATATATGATTATAGAAGTCTTGCCAACGTTAATGAATAAATAAACAAACCATTTATTTCCTCTCAATCTGGAATTGGACCATTATGGAGTCTCATCAACTTCTAGAAGTTCTCCTTTCCTACAAGCAATAGTTTTAATCTTGAAGAAACTCGATTCATCATGACTCATTTTGCGTTTTCATTTCAATATCTTAAACTAAGCAAAAAAGTTAATTGAACTAGTTTTTGTTGATGATGTGAAAATAAAGTTATTTGTGCCAATAGCAAATTTACTGATATATCAACAAATTTTTCATTCATAATCTTATTTTTTTTATCCTATCATTCAGTCTATTCATGTTGAAAAAATGTTATTGAGTTATCGCTTCCAAAATTAGTAACCACCTTTCCTTCAAGTTTACTTTTCTGATAAGCATTTCTCTACGAACTTTACTTCTAGTAGAGTAAGACCTACGAGAGAAAAATGAAATATAAGATAGGCTCTTGAACGCAGTCTTCAGAGGTTTAGCCATTTGTTCCGACTGCAAATAATTTACGCAAGTCTCTTCTTTATCAGCATTCAGGAAGTTAAAATTAAATATCTGCTTTTTATCAGTATCAGCAAAATTAGAATTAAATGTATGTTTTATCAGTATCAGCAAAATTGGAATTAAATTTCATGTTTTATCAATATCAGCAAAACTACAATTAAATGTCTGCTTTTATCAGTATCAGCAAAATTATAGTTAAATGTATGCTTTTATCAGTGTAAGTAAAATTACAATTAAATGTATTATTTAATTAGTATTAGCAAATGTACTATTAAAGATCACACAATTACCAAAGTGACTCAAATGTTTTAATGGTCCTAAACTCGCCATTGACCCACCAAGCATTAAAACCAGTTAATCGGCCACCATCTGAAAATGAAAACAAAAACCAAAGATCCTAACACATAGGAGAAGGCGCTGTACCTTGGCCAGGGTTGTACCTCGGCCAACTGTCGATATATCAAAAAGACAGTATAGAGAAAATTCGTTTTTCCTCCCAAAATGTTTAGTCTAGAGTGGCGACACTGTCACCTTACACGTAGTCACCTCGGATTATAAGTTTTCAACTGAAATGAAAAAACAATTTTTTCGGATACCTTTCGCATGCTTTTGGAGGTGTTGAATTTTCCTCCTGTTTTCAAGAAGAATTTTATTTTTTATTTTCCACCTGTTTCCCTTTTATCTCCATAACTGACACGCACATTGAAAGGATTTTTAACCAATAAAACCATCAATAATTACCTGAGAGTAAATTAAATAATATGAAAGGTGGTGCTGTACCTCGGATAAGTGCATCGTGCTGTACATTGGCCACCTGTAAACAGCATAGAGCAGCGATCAAAAAGTGGGTTTTAGATCAATTTTTGTCGTAAATAAGCGCACAAAACATTATAAGAGATCGCTGAGGGCTTGCCATATGAAGTCGTAGTGAAATTTCTTACACAGGAAGAAAATGTACTAGCATAGCCAGATTTTGAATATGTTTTCAATATAGAAGTCGTAGATATTCTCATGATATTACCTTCACCGTTAAGTTATCGCCGAGGCCGGTTAATAAATTTCTAGTTTCATTTTATAATTATAACATTTATTAGTTTAGTGTTTTTCCTATTTCGGTGAATTAAAAAAAATTTATATAAAGGATTTGTTTTGTTGCTCTATAACCTCTAATAATAATAATAAAGAATATGTGTTTCTCTGTGTGTCTTGGTCCTCTACAGAGTGGATTGCTGGATCTAGAGCTGCAAAATTTGGTACAAATATACCTTTGAGCCCTTTTTTTGAAATATTAATCGAAATTTTGGCGTTTTTCCTTAATAACTTCCGAAAATATTACAGCACAAATAAATTCTTACAACACCTGAAATTTTAAAAATTATCTTTTCAATGATGTCAATGAAATTGGTGTCCGATTTTTTTTTTCTAATTTTAGTAATTAAAAAAATATTTTTATGCATATTTTACAACAATGCTTTTAGTTGTTGCAATCAACTCAAACCGTCTTCATTGTTTCCATAAATATTTAATTGTGTGTTTCTCCTCTCTTGTTGAAAGATAAAGAATGAAGATTCTGCTTATTTTTTCATATTGGTAATAGCGTAATGAATTTTACTGCCTTTATTATGCATCAATTTTTTTAGAATGCTGTAAATATAGTCTTCTTAGATATTAAATAAATCGGGAAGTAGAAAAAGGAACCATGAATACTTAATTATGCGTAATGGATTAAACTGAATAAAACAGAATAATATTCTCGACAAGCAAGGTGGTTGTCGAAGGCGGCTAGTAGTTACACTCTGATTTTCCTTTTATAACTTGCCTCTTTTTTAAACTAGTAGCTTTTTCCTAATCCGAATAATTATAAAGTCATTAATACATAACTTGCTTTTGCGCGAACAAGAGTTTCTAACTAGTTGTCTATCTATTGTAAAGAAAACAACATCCTTTTTCAGTTGTGATATCGTTCATCTATCATATCTACCTAAATATTGTGCAATGATTTTTAAAAGTTTAGTTTTGTGCCAAATTTGCGCGTGTCAATGTCACATTTTGTTGCCCTCGTCAAGATAAAACACTACTTTGTAGTGTTGTCTCCCCGAAACTTTCTCGTATACATTTAACACATGTAGAGAAAACATTTTCTAAAAGGCAGTAAAACGAACAAGAAACTTAACGCAATGGAGAAAAACAATAAGCGAAACGCCATACTACGATTTCTGAAAGTGAGTCAACGCGGAAGTGGAATTAGAAGCCTACATGATTACCAATAGCGCTGGGTGTAAGATAAAGAAAACGAAATTTGCAATTTGAACCGATTTTTTAACCGATTGACACAAAAATTGGACTCAAATCTACCATTAAGGTAAGAAGTCCGCATACCAAATTTCATTTATCAAAGTAATTTTTAGAGAAGTAATTGCGTTCAAAAGTATGCGATTATACAGACAGTCAATGCTTTGACGGATTTGGTCCAAACTTTGATACAAACCAACATTCCTGATGATAAAAATGTGTACCAAATTTTATCCACCTAGCTATTTAAGTTTATGAGTTACCGCGTTCACATCACAGACATACACACAGACAGACTTCCCGTGGACGGATTTTGTACAAAATTTGATAAAAATCTAGAAATTATGTGTCAAGACCATATACCAAATTTCATTCCTATAGAGTTAATAGTTTTCCAGTAATCGAGTTCACAGAGAGATAGAGATAATTCCAAAATTGCGTTTCTCGGACTCAGGGAGGTCTAAAACGTGGAGATTCGTCATTTTTGACGATTGCATTACTTTCTTTTTGTATACTTCATATACGAGAAAGTAAAAATGAAAGATTTTTTTAAAAAAATTTACATTTCTACGGGATAAGTAGGAGGAAATACTAAAGGGGAATAAAAAGCTGATTTCCTGATGTTCCTAAAGCACCAAAGAATTTTTCGTTTTAGACTTTATTCGGCCACTTTATTTTTCAAATGAAATAAAAAGTGGCCGAGATGTGGTTGGCAAGGATACTTGGACCCCCTACGGTGCTTATCTCCTAAGCGATCTCAGAACCTCCCCTCCCCTCAAAAGAAGCCAACCGCCTCAGGCCGGCCTTCGTCGCTGTTAATGGGAACTTTTCAGATCGCCCGCGACCGCCTCGCTCGGTATGAGAGGGTTAAAAGAAATAACCGGTTATAACCGGGACAAAAAAGTAACCGAAAAGAACCCGGTTAACCGAAACAAAAAAATACCGTTTTCGGTTTAAACTGGTAGGTTTTTCCAATCCCCATTTCATTTGCAGCGTTATCACCAAAATTATAGATTTGTTTCAAATTCTGCACTAAATTTGTTTACAGGAAGCCATTTTGTCCGTTTGCGTGCATGGGAACAAGAAATTTGGAATATGATCTTATTTGGATATGATCGTTGGAATATGATGTTATTTGGATATGATCTTTGGAATATGATGTTATTTGGATATGATCTTTGGAATATGATCTTATTTGGATATGATCTTTGGAATATGATCTTATTTGGATATGATCTTTGGAATATGATTTTGCTTGGATATGATCTTTGGAAAATGATCTTATTTGGATATGATCTTTGGAATATGATGTTGTTTGGATATGATCTTTGGAATATGATCTTATTTGGATATGATCTTTGGAATATAATCCTATTTGGATATGATTTTTGGAATATGATCCGGACTTCTTCGCTGTTAAAATTAAATTTTTAGACCGCCTCGCTCGGTATCAGAGGGTTAAAAATAAAGACATCTCTTCTTCTAGGGTAAATTATTGAACGTTTTTTCATTGAATTATGGAGTAAAATCACGAATAAAATGCAGAAACAAGCGCAAACACAGCCACAATAAATACACTGTGGCATTTTTCAAAATAAGCATCTAATTTTTTGAAAGCATTGTTTCCCTTTCAAACAATTGTTTTAGCATCCCTCTTTTCATTTAAAAAAACGACCCAAAAGCTTTTATGCTTATGCTTCGGAAGTACCCAATTACTTTAATCTTAAGTTGTCTTCAAGTACCTAATAGTAGAACTCAGCAATGAATACTTAAAAAGATCGCGAAGAGCAAAAAGTCTTAATAAATGCGAAAAAGCGGGGAAATTAGAATAAGAAATTGTTTTACTCTTAAGTAAATTACCAAAATGATGACGGTTTTAACGAAGACGTTATTTTCTCATTAACAGATACTAATTTCAGTCAAGTATCTCGTTAATTAATTAATGCGAAGAAGCTCATGTCTTAACAGTGCTTCTTTTGTTCTTTTAATGGAACCGAGAGCCATATAATGATTTTTTTTTACTCCTTACGGCAGTTAGATGTCTTTTTTATAAATATATTTGTATTGAGAGGAAGTTTTTTAGTTTTGTTTTTTTAATAAATCTACTCTACAATAATTTTTTTGTAGTAAAAAAGTATTTTTCCAAATGTCATTTATTAAGTGCAACATAAGAATTATTCCCTTGATGTTTGAAATAAAAGCAATTTTAGCATAACTATGGTAAAGTATAACAAATTAGTATGTCATAAAAAGCACAATACAAGTATATATTATCTCTACTAATAACAAAGGAGAATGTGTGTGTGTGTGTGTCTTGGCACTCTACAGGCCAGACCGCTGGACTTAGAGCTAAGAAATTTGGCACAAGCATACTTTGGAATGTGGGAATGTGCACCTCGGAGCCATTTTGTTGAAATTTTAATTATAATTTTAATTAATTAAAAATTAAGTGAAAATTTGGCGCTTTTCCTTAATAACTTCCGAAAATATTACAAACAAAAATTATTATTACACCATCTGAAAGTACAAACAATTACCTTTCCAATGATATCAATTTAAATACCGTGCATTGTTTTCTGGAATTTTAATTAATTTTTAAAAAAAAATTTTGGCATAATTTACAACAATACTTTTCATTGTTGCAACGCAACTCAAACCGTTTTCATTGCTCAAACAAATATTTAATTGCATATTTATATTTCATTGTTTTAATCTGAGATAATACCCTAATACATTTTGCTTTCATATTTTATTTCACCAAAATTGTTATGGAACCTTTAAACCAAGCTCTCTGAGATATTACGTATATTAAGAATTATATCCAATAACCTGAATGATTATGGTTACTACGTTTCCATTCTTTTTTCAGAATGTTTTAATTCAGCTAACATGTCGTTGGCCATAAAATATGCTGTGTCATTTTAATATTGAAATCGAATGCATATTTTGCAAAATAAATAAGAAAGTGAAAATGGCGCCGGCAACGTGCAATTAGATGTTACATGGCATGGTCAGTTACTTGGTTCAATTATGGACACAGAACAGGTGAAAAGCTACTAAAAGAACATTCGTTAAATATCTACTACAATCTGACGTTTAAAATTACGTTGTTAAAGCATCCATGAATATAAAATGATACAAGATTCAATTGAAACCATATTCCCTGCAAACAAGCTGGTCGCCGAAGGCGGCTAGTAATATATAAAGTATAACATTCACATTATGTAAAGTACAACAAATTTTTTCAGTCATTTACAAATACTGATTCTATATACAACATTTGCTCATACAGAAACGGAATCAAAATATATTCCAAATAGCTCTATAGATAGTAAATCATTTTTTAAAGTGCAGTCTACAGTTTGTAATAGCCTAAAGATGAAAGAGAGCTAAGAGTTTCGGTAGTCAACTTTTCACCTCGAAAGATTTAATGACTTAAATTGATATATTTTCATGAAAAATTCGAAAATTCACAAATTGTTCAAAGGAATATATTATGTATAGCCCATTGCATCTAAATTTTAGAGATTAAGTTCGGCTTAATCACTAAAGACAGCTTTTTACTTTCTCGTATACGAAGTATACAAGGAGAAAGTATTGTAATCGTCAAAAAATTCGAACTCGAGATTTTGACGGATCTCCACGTTTTAGACCTCCCTGAGTCCGAAAAACACTGTCTGTGTGTGTGTGTCTGTCTGTGAACACGATAACTCGAAAACTATTAGACCTACGGGGATGAAATTTCATATACAGTCTTTAAACATAATTTGTAGGTTTCTATCAAATTTTGGACAAAATCCGTCGACGGGAAGTCTGTCTGTCTGCATGTTCGAGGTCATGCGAACGCTATAAGTCAAACACTTGAAAAGCCAGATGGATGAAATTTTATACACAGCTTTATCGTCATGAATGTAGGTTCGTATAAAATTTTGGGCCAAATCCGTCAAAGGGTTGACTGTCTGTGGGTCTGTATAGTCGCATACTTGTAAAAATTATATCTCCTAAACCCTTTGGCTTAGATAAATAAAAAATGTTATGACGTTTGCTAATATTAATTACAGATCTGTGCTCAAATTTCGTTTCAATCCGTTGGAAAAAAGGTGTTTAAATTGCATATTTGATTCAAATTGCACATTGCGACTCTGTTGGCGAGCGTTTCGTTTATTTTACTCAAGTTAGTATAGTTGGCTTTTGACGTTGGCGGTCTACGAAATTGTAGCTTCGAAAGCGCTTCGTTTCTTCCCATTTGGTTCTTTTTCCCCCTTTTGGCGAATTCTGATCCTGCTCGGATTATTTTATTTCCGTTTTGTCGTTTCAACGTGTGCTATATAAAACTTGTTGCATCCTGGGAATAAGCAGATTCGAAATTTTTATCCTAGCAAGTTTTTGGGGAACTGACATAATTTCGCTTATTTTTTTATCTCCACTGCGCCAGGGGTTTTAGCTTATTTTTTGTCCCTACATGTGTTAGAAGTATAAGAGAAAGTTTAGGGGAGACCACTCCCGCTGGTTTCACAAGCAATAGTTAGTCCGTCACAATGGAGTTAGTAACAACACGTAGGCAAAAGAATCATTCAAGTTTTCCATAGCGGCATCTTGAACTTGGGAATACATTCTTAAAATAAAAAAAATTAAAATGTTTTTAAATACATTTTTACTAGCGTACTACGGCTAAATGTGAAAAATAAATTTTCATCAAAAACTTGAAACTAAAAAAAAGTGTTGAAAGCTTGAAGAGCTAATAAGTAAGTTGGAATTTTAACAACATCTATAATTTTCCAAATAAATGTTTTAGAATTTTCTGGATTTTGATATTCGTCATGTCTTAACTTCCTAATCACCATAGCGTTTACGGCTATATTTTGACCTCAATGTTTTTGATAAAAAAAAACTCATTTTTTACTTCACAGCTCACTGATAATGCGTGTTTTAAAAAAGCTTCCATTTTTGCTATTTTCTATTTTTGAGAATGACACACAATTCGCAATTTGTTACTATAAATATTAGGGGATTTTGTAATCAAATTTTCGTCGGATTCGCTCACAAATGACACCTCTTTTTTAATTCCTACTATTAGTTCACACTCTCCCTATATATATATGAAACATCATTTCAACTAGTGTTAGTTAATCCAATGAAGAGGCAGTCTTTGATGAATGAAGATAAGTTTATTTTATTCAATCATGTTTTATTCGATAGGTTTCAGGTAATTTTAAATAATTCGGAATAATATCAAGCCATTGTTAAAGTATAAATAGACGCAAAGCGCGGTCACCGGCGACGAAGAAAACAAGCCACGCCAAAACGGGCGTCTAGTACGAAGGTTACATGATTTTAAAAAGAGGAAGTTGCACCATCGCAGAGAGATTAAGTAGTATCGGAAAAGAGGGGAATTCCCGAACGTCAGACCGGTTGAAACTGGATTTCAGCCCGTTAAAGGGACAGTTAATTGTGTGTTAGAGTTTAAGTATGAATAATTTTACGGATTAAATTTTGAGTAGCGTTTTTAAAAATTAGGAACGTGTTAATTTATTACATACATATATATATATATATATATCTTGTTAAAATTTTGCAATCGATTTTAAACTTGAAACATTAAACATAGATCAGAACTAGATGACAATGCAATATTAATTCGCTTTCTTGTCTGCATGTTTGTCCGTTTGTCTCTCATTTCATATTTTGCATGACGCATGCGCAGTACATTTTTCATTATATCTCGAAAACTACAGACTTGGTTCTTGGGTATATGGATGGCCCATGGGATCATCGAAGCACCCCCATATTTTAGCCATATCTTTGCGCATGCGCAGTACGTTTTTATTATATCTCGAAAACTACCACTCAAGTTCAAATACATTTAATAATTCCATACATAGTAGGAATTGACTTAAAAATTTTTTTTTACATTACATGTTTTAAATCAAAACCAACTGAATTAAGCGATAAATTGATAGATTTTTTATGAAAATATTGCAATATTGTGTTTTCATCAGCAACACACAACTGTACAAAATTTGAGTGCCCTAGTAATTCAGGAAATGAGTAAAAAATTGAACACAAAATTGAATCTTTGCAGACATGAAACAAATCAATTTAAATAAAATAAGGATAAAAATGTTTTCCGATTAATTAAAATTACGATATCAGAAAAAAACTTAAGGTAATTAATTAATAAGCAGCATAGGATTTTTAAAATAGAAACTAATTATAAATATCTTAACGAAATAAACGAAGTAATTAAGTTTTGTTAATATCTTGCAGAAATCCTTAATAGCATTTCAAGGAATATTAGCTTTATAAATAGAGGCTTTATTACAGTGAAATTACTATTATAATTTGAAAAGTCTCAAATTGTTTATTCATCAGTACTAAATTATATATTTTTGAATAATTACTAATAGTACATAATTATGAATTAATATATACATAAAAATATCCATATTCTCTAAGAATACTTAATTATGAAGTAATTGTTTTACACAAAATTACTAGGATTATATGCTGATGAATAATTTTTCTCTTCTGCTTATTGAAAAAAATATCCGCGCAGAAATTTCAAACTGCCCATAGCGAATTCTTGCTAGAGTTTTACGGTTTATATCTTTAAATTACTGATTTTCATAAAGGCCTATCCGTATAGATTTTATAGTGCTTATAATTAACATGATTACGTTTGCTTAACAAAATATTGGAAATGCCTCAATTTGACTAAAAAAAAAACTTAATTTGATAAAACATTTAGCACTTCATAATTATGTTAACTAGATTACATCTGAAAAAGGCAATATTTGTCCTGTGTCTACAAGTTTAGAGTGAAATGCAAAATATCCAAACCGTCAAAGGTTTAATAGGAGAAACCGAATTCAATTATAAGGCTTTCTTAGAGTTATTGCTAATTTATTCTAGAGCAACATTAGCGAAACTCCGTTCTCAAAATATTATTTGTACTAAAAGAAACTGTTCAACAAATTGAACGTGAATTAATTGGGAGAGTCAATTTAAACATAGGGATATAAATTTATTTAATCATAAAGGATTAAATTACGTGTTATTTATTGTTAATGAATAAGTTAAACGAAAAACTTTATTTAATGTAGGAACATACACATATAAAATGGTAAATGACAGTTAAGAACTGATATTTATAAAAAAAAAACCTACACAATTTTTGGCATGATTGGTTTAAAATACTTAAACAATCATATAATAAAAATAAAAATTAAAAAAAAACAAAATATGTTCACTTAAATGTACAAAAATAAAAAAAATGGTGAGATATTAATGAATAAAAGAACTATAAAATTCCATTTATCGAATCCGTTTCTTGTTTCGTTTCAGGAAAAAAATCCGGAAAAAAATACTTTATTTTACAAAAAATGGTAAATTCTTGTTATATAAATAAGTAATGATGCGGATTAAATAAAGTAATCACTGCTTAACAATTGATTGAGTATTCGGGAGGCATTTCTAAAAATCTTTGCAAATAAAATTATGGTAGGCAACCGTAGATCTATGATTAAAAGCGTATTTCTAATTTAAAGAATGTTTTAAAAAAATGTTGTATTTTCTAAGCAATTAGCAACTTTTGTAGCCAAGTTTTTAAGTTACGACAGAATATATTATACGAAATTTTTACATGCAGAGTTTCTAAAGATGTTAAACTTTGCTATCTTCCAGCAAAATTTACAATTTTTAATAATTAATATCAACATATATTCGGGTTATATCTTTGTATTCACGAAAAGACCGAGTCATTTTTAGACGAAATCTGATTTTAGAAAATCTTAAACTTTGCTTTACTCTATGATTATCCTATTAGAGTACGAATTCGTTTGACGTCCTAGTTAGATAACACGCCGCATTTGAAACGTATCAAAAACTCCGTCCAGTTGAATACGTCATTGCCTGCGAAAGGGTTAGTAAATACTGTATCCAATTCATTTCATTTATTTCGAATAAATATGTGTGTTTAAATATTATAGTCAACAGTAAAATCAAAATATACACGATAAGAACAAATATTTAAAAGGAAGAATAACGTTAATTCCATACTGCCGATTCATAAAGTACGTGAAAAAAAATCAGCATACCTTCACTTCCAATCAAGATATCCATATAAATTTTCACTTACCTACAAGAAAAAAAGTGCAAACGTTAGTATTCCTCAACAATCAAACGGATATATAATATTCAAAACACGCATAGTAATTATTTTGATTACATACTAACATGCAGTAGTAAAATTACAGAGCGTTACAAAAATTGTGTAAGTACTTTAATTCATACATAAGCAATTAGAACCATACATCAAACAGAAACACTCAATTATTTCACTAAATCTTTAATCTTTTATAGGATCCTTAGTAAACACATAATAAGCCGGACCAAATATAGTTTCTATAATTGTAATTACTAATATAATAGCCCAGATTTCTCGGTAACGCTCTGACGTCACCAACAATAAACTCGCGCCATAGCACTGCGAAACGTTAAACAGCATTATTTTGTTGTTAGAGAACCTAAATTTCAGTCATTTTAAATGTAAAAGAGTAATTGTATTTCTAATTTCAAATTTAATAGCTCTAAAATAGAGAAATAAAATTTTCTATCGATTGATATAAAATTTATCTCGCTATGATCAAGTTCCCGAAAAATTTTAAATTATATTAATCCTATATTTCAAATTAATTTCCGTTTTTCAATAGAAAGTAGTAAATTATGTCAGTGATATATCCTGCGCGTGTTACAGTTTGGACGCCACGAAGCATCTGATTATTTATTGCAATCGTGGTGATATAATTTGATGATATATTTTGGCAACGTTTGACAAGCTGAGAATTTTATGGTTATTGAATTATAATAAAATTGTTAAACAACGAAAAATACTTCACACGGAATGTTGTTTACCAAAAGGGTTTTTGAATAAATAAATATGTAAATAATATGTAAGTAAACAAAAAGTATTTCCTGTCATAAAACATATGTTTATTTTATTTGTTTTCAATCAATGTTAAACATTTCTCTCGCATATATATCTATTTATACATGTCAAATTTGCCGGGCAATCTCTCAAATGAAGAGGCAATTTGCACCCGTCATGGTATGACGGGTGAGTTTCTAGTTATATAATAGTAGGCATAACCTTCTCACTTATAGGAAATGATCGAAACTTTATTGTCCAGGCATTGCTGATAATGCCAATATATGATATTGCAAACACCGTTTAGCATAGCAGTCTCCTTTTTCGCGATTGCTCTTTAACGATTGCTCTCAACTCATCGATTATTGCTGGTGCTGAGCTATAAGTAATTTGTGACCAAAAGAAATCCATAGGGGTGAGGTGCGGTCAGTGTGAGGGAAAGTCAATGTCACACTTTGCTCTAACTGTATGTTCACAAGAATTCTATCAAGATACAACTTCAAGTCGTTTTGATCATTAATATAGCAATTAACTTGGAATATGAAGCTTGGTTCTGCGTTTTTATTTATTAACGTAGTAGTTCTTCAAAGTTCGAGCATATTTTGAGACATTCTGTATATTTATGTTCGATATCTCTATTTCTATTTATAAAATGCTTCTTTACTTATTTTGGTATGAATAATTAATTTGTTAATTTTTTTAGTACCCTTATTTTTATCTATGCCCCAAACTCCGGACCTAAACAGTAGTTATTACCAGTTTTGCATCACTACGATAAAACGCAATTTTCCAACTGCTTATTTAAGACTGAAATTGAGCAATGCTACGATACATTTCTGGCTATAAAGCTAAAAATAAAATCCTGATGCTCAAATTCCATTTTCTTCCTTTGAGTCGGGTAAATTCTCCAAACCATTTTAACCATTAAGTTAAATCTATTGCGTTTATCTGTAAATATCCAAAATATTGCTTAAGTTTCTTCCAATTTCATATCCCAGAATTCGTTTTAAGAAACCAAAGAAAAAAATACAAATAAATAAACCCCCAGAAACCCACTATGCTGAAACTTCCAATTCTTCCCCTCATTCCCAAACTCAACACTCAAAAAGAATTCATTCCGGGATTATCCGGAACGGTAAAGTCCGGGACTTAAATCTTCGTCAAGTGCCTATTTCTCCCAGACTGCGAAAGGAAAAATTCTGATTTTCGTACATAATCCGTCATTTTTATTGACTGAAGGAAGGACATGACTTAGTACGAAGCGGAAGCGGAGTTTTCCCATGACGCGTATTTTCAATTCATTCGGTTTCCAAAGTAAGTAGTGGTGAAAGCTGGGTTCTACGTCTGTGGTATTTCAAGTGGGTGCGTTTTGTGCGGGGATTTAACGCAAAGTGCTGATGTTTTTACAATGTCTCTATCTTCTATTGTGTTTCCAATTCTTAAGATATTCGAAGATAGATGAAAAATGGACGATAAAAGGAAAAACATGAGGTAACAATAGTGAAGTATTGTGTTGCCATTTTATATTGCATTATTAATTCTTATATACAAGGTATACACAAATACAGTGACACATTTCAAAAATTAATATAAAAAAACTAAAAATATTGGAACTACGTTTTTCTTTTAAATAAGAGCGCATCTTAAAGTTTTATTCAGATAGGTAATGCTGCGTAACGCCGTTCTAAATTTGTTACATCGAGAAAATTTCGTACGTAATGGCTACCGATCAGCCGATGCGTGTTTTCTAGTTTCTTTTTTTAGTTTTTCTTGAATATCACGAAAGCCCTTCAGTTTTCACACTACATGTGAATTCACAAATTAAAGAGCGTAAAATTCCCTACAAATACATGCTTTTATTTTTCTTCCAGTTTTAATATTTTCTCATATAATGGCTCTAAACAAATTTTTGATTTCTAATAATTTACGACCCCCTAGACCACCGAAATTGCATGTTACCTATCTCAAAGAAACCTTTTTCAGATTCACTGTCATTAAAAAAATCGTAGTTCCAAGATTTTTATTTTTTTTATTAATTTTTGAAATGTGTCGCTTAATTTGTGTACAACCTGTACATTAAATAGTAAACTCGGCTCCAGTAGTAGCTTCTTATCTCAAAAGTTTTTATTTTTAATTTCTCTAAAAGTACGAAACATACAAAGTAAAGTATTGCAATCATCAAAAAATTAACATCAAGCTTTTGATGAATCCCCACGTTTTAGATCTCCCTAAAAAACAATCATGTCCATCTGTCTATGAACACTATAACTCAGGTAAGGACCTAAAGGGAAGAAACTTTGTATGTTTCTTTAAGCCAGATTTGTATATTTCTTAAAAACATTTCGTTGAAATTTGTGTTACTGCATGACAAACAAGTCTTTCTATCTAAAGATTTCTTTCGAAAATATTGATAAATCCAACTTTCATCCCTTTCTCGTCATTACCAAATGAATGGGAAGAACTTTGGATTTTTTTTTCATGTCTGTATAACGTTCCTTTTTCCTATTGCAATTGGCTTGTGTATAAGAAATTGGAACATTTCAGAGTAATTTTATAGATCCATTAATGGTTCTACAGGAAATTTTTCCAATAAAGTACATTCATTTCCATAAATCTACGGATTTCCTGTGTAAACATGTATTCCATTATTAATGCGTATTGAAATCCATCTATTTGATTATGGAATCAGGGTTGTTATCACTTCGTTCTACAAGTACGCAAAAAAGAAAGTATTTCAATCTTCAAAAAATTTAAATTCCAGATTTTGTTGAGTCTTCACGTTTTAAATCTTCCCCAGTCCGATTAAAAAATGTTTCAAAATTATGCCTATCCATCTGCAGCTGAATACTGCAGCATGTCCATTCAACTGTTGTGATTATAGGTGCAGAAGTAAGGAGTGCCGTTGTAAGTAGGTCAGTCAAAAAGTTAGTTGCACTACTTCGTAAAAGTTTTCGGTGAAAGGCTATTTTGACGAAACTTTGTGGAAGCACTTCAGACATTTATCTGTGTCGTGCGAGATAGCGGATTTCGCGTGGCAATTTTAGTTTGTCTCGGCAGCTGGAAGTGGTGTCCAAATTGGAAATGCGTGCAATGATTCGTTTTTGTGGGCGAAAAGGTGTAACTGCACTGTAAGTCATCGGCAGTTGCATGAAGTGTATGGTGAAAATGCAATGTCGCGTCAAGCTACCGCGAAGTGGCGCAACATGTTTGAGAGAGGACATACAGATATGGACTACGCTGAGCGCGAGGGAAGGCCAACAACTTCGACGAATTATGAGATCGCTGCTCGCGTGAATGAATTAATTCTGGCAAACAGACCAGTGGAAGAGGACAAAATTGCAAATAAACTGGATATTTCACATGGAAGTGTGCATAAGATTAATGTCGAGTATCAGCTGGAACCCAACTTATTGGTTATTGGACGTCGGACGGAAATTCTTCGCAGGGGACACAGAAAAACTTATGCCACGCCTCGACTAGTGTTTTAATAAAGAAGTGATTACATCGAAAAGTAGCTTTTGTGCGGTACTTTCGCGTGCATATAACATTATTGTAAAATTTCTTTCCTGTTTTGTTTTCTCGAGCAGCGCAACTAACATTTTGACTGACCCTCGCATCTGTTAACACGATAACTCAAAAACAGAACGAGCTTGACAAATGATAACTGATACAAGATCTTCACACCAAAATTGTAGGTCTGTATTAAATTTTGTACGAAATCCATCAAAAAGCAGGCTGTCTGTCTCTCTACTCCGTGCCCATACGAATACGATTGTTCAGAAACACAGTGAGATAGGCAGATCAAATTTGGCAAATAGTTTCATTCCCAGAATCGTAAATCTGTATCCAATTTTGTACCAATGGTATGTGTTAGATTGCAAAAAATGCAACCACATCATTTTTCGGCTTTACCAATATTTTTAAATATTTAAACCTTCGCCACAAAAGTTTCTTTCGTTTCTTGTGGCATCCTGGCAACTTATAAAATTTCAACGGTAATTTTTTACAGTTTCATTAAATATCTTAATTTTTCTTAATTATTTTCCTAGTAATCAACTTAAATATTAATTGCCTTAACTTTTTATATCATTTCCTTTAATGTTTCAAGTTTATTAAATTGTAAATCAAATTTATTTAACGGAACTATTTGCTCGCCATCTTGTACGGCGTATGAATTTTTGTGTGAAATGGCTTTAGCGGCGCCTGACTGAAAGAGATTCCTTTGTGTGAAATTTTTGAATAGATTGGCTTGACTGAACAAGAAGGTGGTGCATCTGCAAGTTATTCCGATGGTAAAAGAGAGAAATGGTTCATATCTCAAGTATGATTTTTTCCACGATAGAAAGCAAATTTATGAAATCGTTCCTTTTAAAAAGATGAAAATCGAATACAGTTTGAACTGAAGCAAATTTGGTTCACTTTTGGAAGTGTGGCTGTCGTTATCCTTTTATGCTATTCTTGAATTAATTTTGTGAAAGGGCTGTGGATTTTACGCTCTCAGTAGATTGAGCGAACGTTTAAGTACGAATGAAGTGATCCAGTCTCAGTTATTGGATAAAATTACTCAACCCACCATGCACAGCAATACGGAAATAATTGAACAGCCTGTCCCTCGAAGTTTTATTTTTCGTTTTGATTGTGAAAGTGAAGGAAGTTGTGGGCATCAATAATGCAGCTGAATCACCTATAGATCGTTACAAAGCTTGTTCCTGATTAATCGCCTGTGAATCAACATAGCTTGCTTTTGTGTGTTGCGTCATCTTGAAAGTTATTGCTGCTAACCATTTGTGCAGGAAAGTGTTTCGTGTCTAATACTATGCAAGTGATAATACAAAATCACGCAAAATGTGTTTCCAATAAGTGTGTGCCCTGTGCATTATCAACATATTTCAATTTTCTACTGAAGGAAATGTTTCTTGAATTTAAGTTGTATTTTCTTAATATCTTCTTACTATTTTAAGCCTGCAGCGCTTTGTTTTAATGTGTAGCTACATTTCCTAATTTTTTTATATATGTTGGTTGTGTGCATCATCATTCTATGTCTTTTCAATATACTTAACTTATAGTTGGCAGTAACCTTCTAATGCAAACACTTGTTAATAAAAAAATATTTAATTTAAAAACTTTGTTATTCTTTAATTTATCTATTATTTTATATCAGTGCTTTGTTTTCAGCTATACTTTCACTTCTGGCCATTAAATTTTTAGGTGCGTGAAAATATAGGTGCTTGTTAATTAAGTGTAGCATAAATTGCATTTATTTGTATTCATGTTTCAGCACCCAGTATCCATATCATAATTGTATAAAAATCAAATTTTAACTTTTGGCCCCTATCAAGTTTTAAATAATCAACATTTTAATATTTGACAGTATGACTGCCTTCCGTTCTGGATATTCCTGCGTATACGAAAGTAGTAACTCAAAAAATACACTGAGGAAGTTTAGTTAAGTCTTTGCACCAAAATTGTACACCTTCGTACGAGTGTGGATTGTATTCGCCAAAGAGTTGTCTGTATACGTTATGTCAAAAACGCAGCAAGTTAAATAAATGAAATTCGGTTTGTTGTGCTAACACCAAAAACGTAAGCATGTATTAAACATTTGACTAAACCGATGAAAAGCTAGAAGTCCTAAATGCAGGTCAGATTCTCTTTTTACAATATGGAACAAAATCCAATAAACGGAACTTTTTGCGGAGATATATAAGAATGTAGAAGGAAAAATGTTCCCACAGTTTTTTCACGTGGTTCTGAACAAAAAATACATTCGTTTAAGGTAGTTTGCAGAAAATGGTGAAACGTTTGATTCCTTACGAACATTTTCAATTTGAAGATCACAATTTGTCATCTGAAATAAATTCATTTCCGGTTTTTCTTTACAGTTGGCTGAATAGATGTCATACTTATTGACCGAGAGCGCCTTCTTAATTGTAATGAATGAAATAAAATATAATTTTGGTATTTATTTTCTTGCTTCAACTTCTTTTCACCTCATAGTCTGGTATTTTGTTTCCTTGTTATTTAATCGATATTTCTTATATAAGTATTTTCGAATCAAAAGTTTTCAAAGAAAAGTATCAAATGATGCTCGAATGATATGAGTCAAGTGTTCCATATCAATTTAATTTTGGAATTCACCGTGAATTATTCAGGAGGAAAACAGCCTAAAATTATATGTTAGATAAAATGCAAAAGCAACTTTTGATATGCGATTTAGAAATCAAGAAAAATACTTCTATAATAAATCCAAGAATAGCAAGGCAATTGTTCAGCGTTGGCAGTCTTCAAGATTCTTTCGAAAGCGAATTTTATCTTTTTGAAAAGATAATTTGCATTTATATACAAAATGTATCTCATTGTGATAACCCTTTCTCATTGTCCATGCATTTTACTTGAAAAATGCCGTAACTGAAAAAAAGATTTATATATGTATATAAAAATCTACGTCAATATCGTCTTGTTGAAAGCCATCCATTAGTTTGCATAGGTTGAAAATTCGTCTTTGCTTGCTGTTTGGTTTGCAGAAAGTTGCTCAACGTTTGGAATACTTTATTATTCCAAAAGCAACTTAGAGACTGAATTTTCGAAACATTCAGTAAATGGAAGACTTCCAATTCGATTTGCGACTAAAATTGCGTTCATAAGTTTTTTTATTGATGGACTATGGATTTCTTTATACAGGGCAGAAATTGATCCTTTATAAACGAAGCACCAAATTAAATCTCGGACTAACGAACTATTCGTTCATTCAGACCAAATTTGGTCTATGACGATGACGAATAATTTCAAAATGCAATTGATCCATGAAAGTGATTATGCTGCGAAATACGAGATTCATAGAACATTATTACAAGCAGAACTAAACAAAAAGTCATGAAAAAGCTTAAATATAAAAATAAACAGAGAGGAAGAATCTTCAACGAAGATAAAATACTTTTTAACCGTTTTAGTGCGGCGGCATTTTCGGCACATAAAAAGCGAAGCGCGATAGCGCTTCGCCGCACTCAAACGGTTAATCTATCCTATTAAAATTCGAAGGTAAACAAACGTATGTATGTCCTTCTATCTTCTCACGAACCGCCGAACGGAGAAGCGCGCGAAAAGTACCAAAAGATGGGGAATAATTCAAGGAATCCATTTCGGTCATTTAAAGATCGAAATTTTAATTAGTGAAAAAGATATTAATTAAAAACTAATTTACAACAATACTTTTCATTGTTTCGGACACTTTATAACAATACTTTTCATTGTTACAGTGCAATTCAAAATTTATTTTATCGTTGAAGTCGTTTACTTTAAAGAACATTGTTACAACAACATTAAAAAAGTGACGCTGTCAGAAATAAAAAAAAATGTGTTGTTGCAATATGGAAACCTGAACAATGCAACAAGTCAATGTGGATAGAGTTTTGTGTGGGTTTTGGTAATTGATATAAAGAAACAGGGAAAATTAAATCGCTCATATAGGGTTTTTACTAAAACTATTGTTTTCTATGGGGTTTCACTTTTAGATTTCTTGTACTCAGTGCATCTTGCTTCATGTGTATACAAACTGGAGGCGGGAATATGCAAAAATACGGATTCCGATCAACGCTGGGTTATCTCATTCCTTCCGTACTAAAGTCAGACAAAAAAATAATTCCAGAATCGTAATTTTACAAAATAAAGATTATTTTTGCGATTTTTTAAAAGTATATTTTGAAGCCTTTACGCGGACGGAATGATTGAACCGTTCTTTTCTCCTTATTTATTTAGGAGAGAATGTTCGGCATGTGTCAAATTACCTCACTCTTTCTCTCCGTCAAGGAATGACGCATTATTCGAGAAAGCCCGTGCAACGCCGGGTCACGTAGCTAGTACTAAGTTAAACTTTGTTATCAAAGCTCTATGAAAAGGAAACAACAAGTATGTCGTTACAATAACATAGAAAATGCAACAGTACTTGTCATCTGATATTTAAATGTTTGCTTCTTTATTAAAATCACGTTCCTTTCTTCTGTCTGCTAGATACGCAATGAATTTCAAATGGAATTGTGTGGAGCATTTGAATTTCAAATTAAATTGTGTAGAGCAAATTTTATGTTATGTTTATATACAATACTGTGTAAATTATGTGGAACATTTGAATTTCAAATTAATTTGTATGGATCAAATTTTAGGTTATGGTCATACAAAACTGTATAAATTATGTGGAACATTTGAATTTCAAACTAAATTGTGTGGAGAATATTTTAGGTTATGTTCATACAATACTGTGTAAATTATGTGGAACATTTGAATTTCAAATTAAATTGTGTGCAGCATATATTAGGTCATGGTCATACAATACTGTGTAAATTATGTGGAACATTTGAATTTCAAATTAATTTGTATGGATCAAATTTTAGGTTATGGTCATACAATACTGTATAAATTATGTGGAACATTTGAATTTCAAATTAAATTGTGTGCAGCATATTTTAGGTTATGGTCACACAATACTGTGTAAATTATGTGGAACATTTGAATTTCAAATTAATTTGTATGGATCAAATTTTAGGTTATGGTAATACAATACTGTATAAATTATGTGGAACATTTGAATTTCAAATTAAATTGTGTGGAGCATATTTTAGGTCATGGTCACACAATACTGTGTAAATTATGTGGAACATCTGAATTTCAAATTAAATTGTGTGCAGCATATTTTAGGTCATGGTCATACAATACTGTGTAAATTATGTGGAAC
>BGPR01022396.1:4216-25423 GCA_013235015.1 Araneus ventricosus | reverse complement strand
TTCATATTCAGAATGGCTCACCCTGATTTACATTAATAATAAACCACACAATATCTCATCTCACAAGCCAACAGACAGTGTTTCCATTGAGACTTTGACTCCCTCAAAGATCTTTACAAGCACTTTAGCCTTTCTGAGAGGTGCCCATACTTTTTTGTATTACAAAATATATTCTAACATTTCTTTTGAGTATTGGGATAAATTAAGTAAACTTTGTATATTTAATAATTTTATTTCTAAAATGGGGAAAGGATTTTCTCCAACTGCATGACTAATTCTCAAGAATCTCTTTTCCTTCTATTACAGCTAACCTTTCCCTTCATTACTTTAGAAAAGTGAATTATATTTAATTTCTCTTCATCTTCAGGGTCAGATAATGTAGAGGATCTTGTATTGTTTCACCGTAAATGACATTTAATATTACGTAAGTGATATCCCTTCAGCCTCCTTGGTTTCTTAAACAAAATACAAACAGTAATCTCCAGTTTTGAAGTGGGATTTTTTTAGACTGGATATTAAACTTGTTGATACTAAATTTTGTATCGAGAGTTTTGACAAAAGAATGTTAATTTTGTGTCACCGACTTTCCATTATATTCTACAGATCTATAGAAACACTATTCTACCAATTTTCTCTTATTAAATCAATTTGTCTTCGAAATGGAAACCAAAATCGAGACAATAAAGCTTTGCTTGATCAACTTTTTACAATGTATTCCTGAAAGCTTTGAAGACGATATCGCGCAGTGAATCAGGGGCTATTATTTAAGCCTTTTCTACTTTTCTTTCTCGTTTGATGCAACTATTTGAGTCCATCGTGCTTTTCATAGACCCTTGTTTGTTGTCTCCTGGTGGTAGTTTTCATTTATAATTTTTTTTAATACTACTTGCTCATTTATTTATTCTAGGTCTTATCTGATTTTGCTTGATTTTTTAAAATCATCTCTCATTGTATTTTTCTTTTATTCTGAATTTTTCCATTTTAATTGTCTTGTGTTTTTAAGGATCAGCATATATTTTAAACGGTTTTAATATGTCTTTAGCAGGAAAGCACATAATACTTCAGTTTCAGCAACTTATCTTCCAGATCGAGCGTCCCATGATATATTTTTTAATTCTATTATACATTTATTCTATTTTGTTTGCTACTGTGTCTCAAGGTTGTTTTTTGAATTTTTTATCTTGTTTCTTGTTTGTTTTGATATATTATATATATATATATACCTGCCACTATACTATATATACTCTATATAATCATAAACAAACTTAGAAACTTCAAGACATAATAACTATAGATACTTTCAAAGAATATATTATAAAGAAAAGTGGTTCCTTTGTGAGATATTTTTGGTCTGGTGTTTATTATAAGTGTGGTATTCTTTAATTCTCATAGGTGTTTTATATACAAGTTATATTTGGATTTATATTATATATATATATATATATATATATACATTTACCGTAACTGTGCTAAGACACGCAGTGTCTTCAATGTAGCGAACGTAGCAAACCCGGGAGGATTGCAACGCAATCCTCCTGGGGTTGGAGAGCTTCAGAGAGCTTGTTAACGTTGAGAGTGGTCGCTGTAATTATGGGTAACGAATTTCTCTCAACAAAACACTAGCAGATATGCTGTCCATGTACGTAGATGTCGAACAAAGAAATTGGGATACCATCCTACCCTTTGTGACTTTCGCCTATAATTCGGCAAAACAAGACACCACCGGATTTAGCCCATTCCTTCTCGTACATGGCAGAGATATTGAGACTCCTCTCGACGTAATTCTTCCACATGACACAGAAAATCATGCCGATAATTATGTACAACAGCTGATCACTAGAGCTGAGGAAGCTAGGCAGCTTGCGAAACTACACATCCTGGACGCCCAAGCAGTGGATAAGCGACGGTATGACGAGAGGCACCGACCAGTCCATTACAATGTTGGCGACTTAGTTTAGGTATTTACCCCAGTACGAAAAGTGGGACTTTCCGAAAAGCTCCTTAGACGCTACTTCGATCCTTACAGAATAACTCGACGCCTATCTGACGTAACATACGAAGTACAAAGTTTAGAAGTGAATAGCAGACGACAAAGTAAAAAAAGACATAGTCCACGTCCTGAGGTTGAAACCTTACTGTGATCCACAGAGACAACTAGATGACGCAGGAGCGCACAGGATTCCTAGGAGACCTGTCACAAGGAGCCAGGCCAGATTACAGCGGAACGCTGACTCCTCCTAAGGAGGGAGAAATGTCACGGTCGTCGAATGGTTAGAGCGCTGCTCTACGATGCCAAAGGACTCGAGTTCGAATCCCTGGACTTTTATGTTTTCAATTATTATTTCGATTATTTAATTTATATGCAAAATAGTATTTATGTAAATTTCTTATATGTAAATTACCCCTTAGTTATGCTTATTAACTGCAACTGTATTATTAACTGTTTCGCCAAATTTATATAAGCAGATGTAATATTTAGTTCTGGGAGATAAAGTCTTGAGTTGAGATTAGCGAGCTTTGTCTTCATTCGATTGATTATCCACGCTAACTTTATCTACGCGACATTATTTTAAAAGAACACTTATCTTTAATTGTTGATGGCCGCCGGAAGGTTTCCCACATGGACTCTACTCGTCGGTAAGTTGGATGGCGGACAATTAGCAATGATGGAGTCAACAAAACATGAGTTTATTGTCCCGGATTGGGTGGAATAGAACACATAGATGGGGGCCTCTGGACGCTTTTTTGCCGGTGATCGCTACTGAGCCATTTGACAGTCTCACGTTGTATTTAAGACCACGAGTAACGGATTTTCTTCGGGTTCTTAGCAACAGGTAGACTCCTTTTCCATTACTATGGGAACCTGCGACAATTTACTTGACGAGTTTATTGGTTATTCCTTGGCCGGGATTTGCCGACGGCTGGATTATTTATGGCTTCTCTTTAAAAAACACGACTAGTGAATTTTCGAAGATGACTTCCTATTCATATTCATGCTTGTACGCGATGGATCACTGTTTGAAGCTCGCCGAACGTTTTCGCACTGAGAGAAGGCGATTAGTTTCGATGAGTTCGCAGAGAAAACCCAGCGCTGATACCGGGGATTTCCCTTTAGTCTGTTTGGCACCGCTGCATTCAAGGCCCTTCACTCGCCTGTACATTTCTAATCGGGCTCTCCATAGTGATGACGCACCTCTTTACTTTTATACCTTCATCATCTTATTCCTCTTCCCATTTCCATCTAAATCTTTTTAAAAAAATTCTCTTCTAAATTTTTTTCCAATCCCCCCTAAATTTCCAAACACCTCTTTTTAAACTGCCTCTTGGCGATGGCATCTCGCCAAAAAATCCTTCTGATCTCTCCAAAATCATGAAAATCATGCAACCTTCGATCTTAATTGGTTCCAGGGCGAAAATTAATCACACACACCTCAACTTTCTAGCCAATCCCGGCTACTTTCAGTGCTTCGCATAAAACTTTCTCACCACGTGGTATAAAGAGTTTCCGACTTTCTCTAACGACAAAGGGATTAAGCATGTGTTGACATGATACTGAACAGGGCCCCCGATGCAAAAATTCTTCGCAGGTTAAGGGGCGAAAGAAATGTCAGCCACAGCGTCATAATTTTAGAAAAGGGATTTCAGGACCGCGATTTTGGTTTAAAAAACAAATGTCGAATGGGTTTCTTTTATGAGGGGAGTTCGAATACTGAGCCAGCAAAGGTTAAAGGTTTCTGAACTTAATGTTCGCCCCCTTCAAAAATGTGTGGGAAACAGAGACATTACCGAAAATTGCAAGATGGACCCCCAGAATCTAGCAAACAGCTGTCTCCAATTGGAAGAAGAAATATTTCTCTGGGCTTATGCTCGCCTCTTTTTTACCAGAAAGTCAAGAATTTATTTCAACTTTTCTAAAGGGCGGGAATGCATGGGAGGTCTATTTTGTTGTAAAGGTTCAATGCACTCTGCTTTGAGACCTATCGTTACTGAACTTTTACTCAATAGAATTAACTATTTTACTTAATAATAATTTGTTGTTTATTTATTTAATTGAATAATGAAAGAATAAGATAATCGATTTTTGAGGAATAAAATAAAAAATAAGAATAAGAATTAATTAATAAAAAATAAGAAGAAGAATTAATTAATAAAAAATTAGAAGAAGAATTAATTAATAAAAAATAAGAAGAATATTTAATTAATAAAAAATAAGAAGAATAATTAATTAATTCATATAACATCATGGCTGCGTATTAGACTTTGTGTCATTTTCGTAATTAATCTAAAAAAAATGCCTTCAAAATTCCATCACTTTTTAGAATTCTATATATAAAGTATATTAATTAAGCTGTTGATAATGTAATTTAATTTCCATCCCTTTTAGAATCTAACAAATAAAATATTTTAATAAGACTTTCCACGATTTAACTAAACTTTGCAACAAATACTAAAATATTTTAATTGATTTTTAGTGATTTAACTAAACTTTACATCAACACGAACATAATAATTAAATAAAGTTTTGTTAAATTTTATGCATAGAAATAGTGTTTTCATAAATCAAACATACCCCTTCAAACTTGTCGACCAGTATAGCAGACATCAACTTTGAACTGTTTCTATTTATTTAATAACACAGGTCTGCCAAAACGTTTTCTTCAGCTGCATGGCATATTTTTGGTAAATTTTATGCTTTCAGGGTACTGAATCCAAAAATGACCTCCATTTCCCTCCATCGCTTGCAGTGTTTTCGCAAATAATGGGGAATTTACATTAGAAAAGCATAACTGCGATAAAAAATATATTATTTTATTACAATTAATTATGCACAATTTTTCTTATTCTTAGAAAAAGAAACAAAAAATAATTCCTTCTTGATATATTTAACACTACATATTTACTCTTTTGGTCTGTGAAACCTTCTCTTCTTCTCTTTGACGCTCCTCTGAACAAGCTTTAGCTTACCATTTTCTGTTTCCCGCCTGAGTATCCAACAGTAATCAGCTGGCATGTTGACTTCCCATCTTCCTTGGTATCATCTCTCGACATCATGGACATCCTGGTGAAATCCTTAATCTTGATCTTCACTGTATGGGAGTGTAGGAAATGAACTTTTAAGCTCATCTTGCATCCTTCAGCTTCATACGCTATCAACATGCTTTGTACAGTGGTTTTGTAGAGAAGGTCTTTAGTATTTTTCAAACACCTGTGCTTTCTTTAAAAGAGTCCCACGCTTCTTCTTCTCCTATCTTCCTTGGTATAGTCTCTCGATATCATGGACATCCTGGTAAAATCTTTCACCCTACTCTGAACTTCAGGCTCTTAAGTTTCCAGGAAAACAGTCAATATGGTAGTGTAGCAAATGAACTTTTAAGCTCATCTTACATCTTTGAGCTTCATAGCTGTCAACATGCGTTGTACAATGGTTTTTTATAGAGGGTCATTAGCACTCCCCCAAGACCTCTGCACTACATCCTTAAAAGAATCTCACGCTTCTTTTTCTTCATCCCCCTCTGTTTCTGAAAAGAAGGAAACTGAAAACAGCTTTCGATTGGTGGGCAGGTAAAAACTCCCTCTTTCAACTTCGCTTCTGACAGTTTTGGGAACTTGGAACAGAGATATTTGTATCATTCCCCATTTTTAGGCAGTGATTTAATAAACTGCTCCATAAGCCCTTATTGTATATGGAGAGGTGGTAATAAAACCTTTTCGGGTCGAGCCAAGGTTGTATTTATGATATTGGTTTCGGCCGGGTGTTAAGGCACCTCGAAGGGACCAGTCAGTTTTGGTCCAATGGAGGTCTCTGGCTCGACTGTCCCACAAGAATAGGAAGCAGGTATATTTTATGTAACCTGCCTGCTGACCCAACAACATGATTAGCATTTTGAAGTCTCCACAAACCATCCAACGATTTTCTTGATAGTTGATTTTCTCCAGAATCATAGACAAGTCATTATAGTTTTCCAAATGCACAGAGTGTCCAAAAGGAACGGATGCCAATGAATTACCATTATGCAGCAAGACTGTTTTTAAGCTGGTTTTAAACGAATCTCTGAATAGACGCCATTCAGATGGATCATATTTTATGTCAAAGCACTTCATTAGCATTCCCTTTAACATCATTAGTATTCCCTTTAACATCATTACAGAAAACGAAATTTCGCTCTTTGTAGAAAAACTGAGTGAATTCCTTCGCTCTGTGTTTGTACCAGGAGAATGAAGTTCCAGTTGTCAGCAGATTTTTATTTTTTTGGTTTTGACCCTAGCAATTCAGCTCCATCTTTAGAAAAGCCTAAATCTCTAACTAGATCATTAAGATCGCTCTGAGAAAATGGTTGGGGTCCATCATCCACATAAAAATCTGAGCTATTCGTCCCGGTGCGGTAATGTGTGGCCATCCTCAGAATCCCTCCGGATACCATCCAAACTCGAAGGTGGGTGCGGAACTGGTATTTCTGAAAAATGAGGCACTGGACGAATAGTTTAACTAAGGTTTGGGTAAAATATGTTTTTTTTATTTTTAGTATTAAAGCCTCTTAATCTACCGAACAGAAATGGAAATCAGTAGTATGGGTTTGCTGTTCGCGCCACATTATTAGAATGCCAAAATGAAATGAATTTTCTTACCCTTAAATCGAAAACGAAGATCTTCCTCATATCTTCTACATACCTTGTGAGGAGCCCATTGTTTGTCCTGATCCCCAAGTTTCAACTTGAAGTAAGCAAAATAAACTTTCTTCACAAAATCACTTATGTTTCTTTGCTGACTTTCAACAGTGCATTCACCACAAATAAAACAAAAGTTGTTTGGAGAAATTACATAACCTCTTGGAGCCATAATACAGAACTAAAACACTTGAACAATCACGAATGAATGCTGGATGTAAACTGAATTTCCGGTGTGAATCACCTTACACCGATCTACGACAATAACCATGACAACCGGCTCATGCGTGCAGCCGTCCCAAATTATACTTTCCCTTTTGCTTACTTTGCAATTCTGTAGATTTTTTGTGAATCGTAGTAGAAGCTTGTGTCTGTGTGCGACTGTTTTTGTTCGTTCCTCAAATTCCTCGCATTTTCTATTTGTGTTTCTCTTGTGTGTCAGTCTTAGAAAGATGAAAATAATATATGAAATCATTAATGGATATGTTTGTTTGACTCAAGACAAGGAAACAAGATTTCAGGTTAAAAAGAGAAATTTTACGCTTAATTAAACTAAAAACATGAATTTTTTAAGAAAATCTGACGTAATGGAATTACATGCTATTATTATTTATAATTGATTCTTGAACTATTATGATTCGAATCTTTTGAAGAATTTCTAATTAATAGAAAGGCATCATTTCATTTATATAGTAATTCTAAAACATGGGTGTTTTTCATCAAAATGAATTCAATTTTTGAATTATTATTGTTATTTAATCCTTTTTTACCTTTTAAAACGCCTGTACAATATTTTACTAACCTTCGCTAAAACATTTACAAAGACATTTGTGAGATAACGAAGTTTATTGTTTTATTTTTCCATTCCGGGGAAATTTTCTCACTTCACAATAAAGTATAAATTTTAACATTAAATTATTCAGGTTATTTACAGGCCCATGACCTATTTTATGTCAGAACGCAGAGCTGCGGAATCAAGACAGAATCCATTTTACGAATAAAATTTATTACAGTCAATACTATCTATTTGAGAGCATTTAAAAAACTATTGAAATCACAAGACATTATATCCATACTTCTGCTGTATCCATCACTTACATCATCTTACAAAATGTGCGGCTTCATATATAAAGTCGGGTAAGATGGCGAACTTAAGCTGTGATGATTTTTACTGGCCTTAATATTCGGCAAAATCTTCTTGCAACTCTTTACTGTAAGGCGATATTTTTTAGAAATTGTATTTTCCAGTTTGAGACTCAAAACTTTCATTTTAGGAAAAAAAGTCATCTTACACGACTGTGCGAATAAGATGACGAACGGTTTTGGGTAAGAAGTCGAACTGTGAAAGCAATTTCACCTTCTGAGCCATACGGGGTCCCAACACGCCCGGCTCGTTGGAGGCCGGTCTCGGATATTTCGGGGCGGTTGGAAGCAAGGTAGTTCCCCAGGCAACCCGGTGAGATTATGTCAGCGGAGTGGCGGGTCTTCTGACCGTGGTTGATATGCGGTTTTGTCAAGACATTCCGTCGGAACATAGCAAAAGAAGCAAGAAAGGGTAATTACTTACTATATTAAATTAAATTTATCAGAAGAAGAAAATAAATAAGAAAGGCGCAGTTCGGGTCCGCGAAATAGATTTTTCGTGAAAACGTCGGGATAAAATCATAAACACGTATTTCTCATTGATATGCAATTTAATTATCAATCTCTTTAATACAATATTTACCAGAGAAGTGTAATGTTTACAGAATAGATAAATCACAAGTTTATCGCATGTAGATAGGGTCTGTGGTAGCTTGTGATTTATCTATTGTGTAACCATTATACTACTCTGTGTAAATATTGTATTAAAGAGATTGATAATTAAATTACATATCAATGAGAAATACGTGTTTATGATTTTATCCCGACGTTTTCACGAAAAATCTGCGGCGCGGACCCGAACTGTGCTTTTCTTATGCTTTATTTAGAGTAGCATTTGATGGCGAAATCTGTTGACAGTATATATAACTATATTTCGCACATGCGCAGTAAGACATTATTTAGCAAAAATGCTCAAACTTCCCGTAATATTCAAATTTTTGAATTCAAAGTTTAAAACAATGTTTCTCTTATGCATTGTGAAGTATTCTGTAAGTTTCGTACAATTTGAAAGAAAACTCTGCTTGTTATAATCAAACCAGCGGGAGTGGTTTCCCTAAACTTTTCCGTATACCTCTCGAAAAAGATGCTGTTTTCCTTCCCCTCGCCTGGATAAAAAAATTCTAACATATTGTAACACAGAATCCAATGACTATCAAAAAATATTTAGGTAAAGGATCAAATTCAAAGAGATTCGTTCCGATTAAATACATACCGATTTCTACTCTTGTTGGCTCAAGGAGAAAGTCACGTAATCCTTCCGCGGGCACAGATTGCCACCAGTACGCATGCGCATGGAGAATCGGATTAAAAAAGCGCCAAGTAGGAGTCAATAAATATCTTGCGAAGAAGATTGCGTCCAGTACGCATGCGCGTGGAGATAGCGGATTCGTTTTAGATGCTATTATACAGACCGACAGACAGTTAACCCTTAGACGGATTTGGAACAAAATTTTATACGGACCTACATTCATGACGATAAAACTATGTGCACAATTTTATCCATCTAGCTATTCAAGTTTTTGAGTTATAGTGTTCACATGACCGCGGACATACTGATAGACAGACTTCCCTTTGGCGAATTTTGTTCGAAATTTGACAGAAACCTACAAATTATGTTTAAAGAACACATAGCAAATTTCATCCCCGTAGCTCTAATAGTTTTCGAGTTATCGTGTTCACAGACAGACACACAGAGAGACATAATTCAAAAATTGTGTTTTTCGGACTCAGGGAGGTTTAAAACGTGGTGATTCGTCAAAATCTCGAGTTCGAATTTTTTGACGATTACATTACCTTCTCTTTGTGTACTTCGTATACGAGAAAGTAAAAACATGCGGAATTTGAAGTTTTCAATTTAATACCGATTTTTTCTTATATTCTGATAAATATTTTAATGCCTCACTTTGGGTCCTAGTACTACTTTTCACGCCCTTTAAAATGACACCAGAATCAAACTCCTAGCTAAAGTTGTTTCTACGCTACACTTATTTATAATCTTACATAAAGCTAATTCATAATAATCACGAGCATGCGCCTACATTGGTATGATGACGTCACAGGCAAAACAAATACTATGCGGCAAACTCTTATAGATATAATTCATGCGTTGTAGGGTTAACCATACTTTTCGCATTATTCATCTCGTAGTTATTAGCGATTCAAATCGGACGGTATTTAGTCCCAGAAGAAAGTTCGACAGACTATCATTATAACGAGCGGAAAGACGTTTCCACACCAAAATAAATCCAATTTTAATTTTTATACATTTCATTATGATTTCTATAAAATATTAAAAATGTTCATTTTAGTAAACATTTAAGACTTTTCCCTCCCATTTAAATTCTTTTATTGACACTGATCAATTAACACATTTTTTCGAGCAGAAATCTTTCAGGTCAACTTATTCTTTAAAGTAAATTTAATCACTTTCTAATTTATTGTTTTTGTTTGCATTGCTATAAGCAAATTTTACCAAAGAAAATTATTTATCTTAATATAAATAAAAGTCATTGTGGGTATGTATGTTTGTATATATGTTTGTATGTATCTATGTTCCACATCTCCTCCTAAACCACTGCACTGATTTTAACCAAACTTTGCACACTTATTAAGTAAGACAAGGGGAAGATTACTGTCAACCTTTTAAAGCGCAAAAGTTAATTAAACAGTCAGTTAATTAAAAAGTAACCGAAACCGTTTTTCCTCTGTAAGTTTGGAACAAATTATCCCCCGAAAATTATTTTTATACCAGCTTAGAGTGCAAACGTTTACCTTTTTAATGATATAAATTTTATATCTGTGACATTTTTCCTTCAAATTTTATTAATTTTTTAAAATTTAATAAAAAGTTGAAACGCAGACGATTTTAATATAAATCAAATTTAAGGATACTAGACTTGATACTGATGAGTTGCTAGGCAACGGTGTAATTACTTTGCCATTATTTTTTCTGTTTATTTCTTTTTTCAAATATCGTTTGGCATTGTTTTCATTGGTTCTTAAAGAATTCTGAAGCTAATTTAATTAGAGATAAAAATCACTGCAGTTCATATCACCTGTCATTTTTACCTGCGTCTCCTAACAAATAATAAATCCTTAATAATATATTAAATGAGAAAGTGTGTCTGTCTGTCTGTTTGTTACGCTTTGACGGCCAAACTACACGCGGAATAACTTATTTTTAATGTTAAACACCACGTGATCGTAAAGAAAGCCGCGATTATGCGATCTTCCTGAGAAAATAAACAAATAATTTATTTATGGAATAATAACTTAAATTACTCAACTCGACGCTTGATTTTCATTTTTCGAGTTTGCAGTCTATTTAATTTTAGTTATTCATATTTGTATCTTTTCCATATCAGATTTTATTCAAGAAGCTGTCGATAAATTGACGCCGGGACAGAAATCTATTGATAGATATGATATAGATGCAAGAGTTTTTGGATTAATATTTAGAAACTAATGTTAATTATAACTAAAGGAAAATATGCGACAATATAGTAATTTGTTTTCTGTATTCTTTTTAATGGTAGAAGTGGATGACATATAGGATGGTATATTTCACAGATTATAAGGGCCTGATGGTACCATTGAGTACAATGATGTAATTTACAGTAACGGAGAATATATGAGGAATAGAGAATGTTTTTTGAATTGGTAATTTCGGCACTTATTTACGAAAGTTTAGGTCAGATAAATAAAATAAAAATATGTCACAAATGGAGGGAGGTTTTACAGAATATCTATCTGTAGATGCGCTAATGGGCAATAACAAGTAACATCAACTTCTTCATATAACAGATAACAAGTTCTTCAACTCCTTAGAATTCTCAGGGGTATCTTCCGACAAGCTGAGATAAAAAAGTCGGTGTGCTAGTACTATTGATACGTAATCTCGATGTACCGAGACTGCGCACGGTTACAAATTGCATACCTAGGTCCAAACGTCGTGAGAGTGTTTAAAAACAAGACAGTGTTTTAATTTCACGCATTCCGATAATACCGAAGGATTTACCATCCAAGTTGAAAGGTAAAAATTCCCTTTAAAATTAGCATTTGGCAGGTTCAGGGCCAGACACTCAAAGGCGCAGGCGTACATTTGGAAAAACCATATTTTCCCCATGGGCAACTACATGTGACGTGTTCACGTGTGTCCAGGCCATAAAACCTCTATATCCGTGCAAAAAACGTAAAACAAGAAACGTAGTATACAAAAGTGTGTTAGCATAGATAAACAAATTACTAACTATAGCAGCATACACTCCTGTTAGTCGTCCAATTATGTATCATCCACCGTCAAAATTTTTGATTTCCCCTTTCAAGATGTAACGAAACATTTACATTCGTGAATTTAAAAAATTTAATAATTCAAATTCTTCGTGCACGAAGTCGCGGGTAACAAACAGCTAGTATGCAAGAAAATGGTCGATTTCTGTTTTTCTCAACTTTTCATGATTTGTACATGTTAGGGAAATACGGTGATCATTGATTACAGTTAAAATCAACTGCTAAAAGATATAAGTTAAAATCTTCAAACAGGACTTCTGAATAAGATATTGAAATAAAGTTAAATTTGAGATATATTTAATTTTATTTGAAAAAACAACTACTGTTTCAATGATTGTAAAATTAGAAACCGCTTGAGATACATCTGATTTATAAAGAATTTACTGATGTTATGCAAGTTCCGATATTTTGCGGAAAGTGCTATATTGAATTTAGCCGTATATACTATTTTTGAAATAAATTAGAAGATATTAAATTTGGCTTTTCAAGTGATAATTTGATATGCTGTCAGATGTCCACAAGAGTATCTCTTTGTCTCAGCAAGATTTTTTCGCTGTCTATGAATAAAATGAAAGACATTTGAGCTCTAGACAGAAGTAATTTTTCTCACTAGGAACGCGTTTTTTGTTTTAATTGTGTTTTAACTTCAAAGCAGAAGATATATTTTTTAAGACTCCATAATTGCACTGAGATTCTCTTTGTGATATCTTTACTTCATTAGCTTCTCAGAAGTGGAAATTCTCTGAGGGGAAGAGGGAGAGGGAGATTACGGTCTTTAACTATTCACACTGTGGCACGGCATTTTAAAATTAGAGATTTAATTTTAAATATTAAACTATAAATATATTTCGTAACAAAAATAATAAATTTTAATAATGAGTTTTTAAACCTTTTCAGAAACGGTGTTTACAGTTTTGCTATAAAATATTTTGAATTAATTATTTGTTTACTAACAGTTTGTTTACATTTAGCACTCTAGATCCAAAACTTGTATACAGTGCTTCTTTACAATAATTTCATTAATGAAATTAACATTTACACAAATACCAGCGTATGGATATTTAGATTAAAATTTTTGAAATCCTTGAATAGATTTAAGAACCTTTAAAAATTTACTAATCAAAACCTTTTAGACCATTAGTAATTTAAGTATTTCAAATGGAAATTTACACCCTCAAATATTTTAAAAATTAAAATACTCAAAATGACACTACACCTGTTGCTTAACACACTCAAATTCACTGCTAATTAACTTCAAGATGAATCTCCACATATATCACCAATCTTAAAATCTCATATCTTAAAATTCAATTAAATATCAAACAATTCATAAACAAATAAATAAAATCTCCAATTAATGAAATCTCTTAGCAACAGGCATAAGGTGTATTCTAAACTTAATTTCTGTTCTAAATATCCTCAAAATAATATCCATAATCAAAAATCAAACAATCTTAGAAGGTGGTTTGATCATGCGTTGTGTTAATTTAAAAGAATTTTAACCTGTAATAACCCAAAATTTCATCTCTTTCTCAGTACTTAAATGTTTGACAAGTGAAACAAAGCCAAATTTTAAATCTAATTAATTTATTAAGCAAATTACTGCACATAAACATACATATATAACACAGACACAAATAAAAGAATTTTCAGTGCTTGACATCAACACATTAACCTTTTAGAAGATGTAAACAGCATTAGGCTCGACCCTTTCTTGAACAGATTTTGAATTATATATTCATTTATGAAACCAAAATTTACCCTAAGGACCCTATTCAATTACTAATTTACCAAAGTCTGACATTTTAAGGATTATATGAGTGGCCACCTCCAATTTTAATTCTAGTTGATATTTAAAATCATCTGAAATATTATCCCTATATATGTTAAAGTTTTACTCAGTCAATTATATATATATATATACTAAACATACATTCATTTCATTTCAATATCATTTTGTTGTAAATATCTTAGACACACTATATTCATATCTTGTAAAATTAACACCCATTTGCATGGATTTATTTACACATTCAAAATAGGCACAAATATTTAAAACACCATGTAATACACATTATTT
Organism: Araneus ventricosus; assembly: GCA_013235015.1. Taxonomy (NCBI): domain Eukaryota; kingdom Metazoa; phylum Arthropoda; class Arachnida; order Araneae; family Araneidae; genus Araneus; species Araneus ventricosus. The sequence goes on along the minus strand of BGPR01022396.1, from coordinate 11,244 downwards.
AGCATTTCTATAAACTCTTTAATTCATTCATAACTCATCTTAAACTAATAACATGATAATTCATTTAAAATTTTCATCCTCAATGATTCTTAAATTTCTAGACTCTTCTTGAACTTAATTCATTGTTGTCTAAAATAATACATTACATCTCTTATAAATTAAATTATTCCCGTCATGCTGAAAAAATTAAAACCTTCATGTTAAAACAGAAAAGGGGAAGAAATTACATAATATTACACGTTCTCAAACTAAAAAAAATCCAAATTTCTCAAGTCTAAAGCTTTATATTAGTTTGCAAATTTATTTTTTCATCATGGGTGCCAAGATAAGCTAGAACCAGTCTTAAAATTAAACTTCACAATTGTCAACAAAATTAAACCTTACATTATGCTTATCAGGATAAATTAAAACCTGTATTAAACTTCATTTTAGTTAGAAAATTAATCTTTACATTATGCCTATTAAGAGTAAGGGAAGATTGTATACCTAACAGAAACACATAATTACAGATTAAAAATAAAACTAATGTCCCATTTAGAGAAGAAAAACTTTATCATATAATGGGGGTTGAAATATTAACTTAACTTACATTCAGGTTGTCGGCTGGAGATTTTGATTTCAGACGCTTTCTAGAGGCCATATTCATCTTGAAAGGGAAAAAGTCAACACGCGGCAGGCTGACATATTTCAGTAGTTCCAATCGTCGGGCTTTCACATAAATATTGTTCGTTTCTCGCCGCTGTTTCTTCTAATGGGCGCACTGAATAAGACATTGGTGTTTACCAGTGGCATGCAAGAACCATTTTATAGCTGGATTGGATAGTCTCCTTTGTAAGTTGCTCAGGGAAGGTAGCATCTAAATGTAGATGTTATTTATATGCTGCTGGTCGGCAATGTCGCTGACCGGTCGCCGAGGGCATTATTATCTCGGAGGGCGTTGGATGTTTTTAGGACCGGAGCTCTCCGCTGAATATTTTCTTCGGACACATTCTCAAAGTCTTACGTCTTCCAAAGAGAGCAATAACAGGAGAATTCATTTTTGATAGTCACTTCTGCCGGGGCATGAACCTCACGGCATGAATCAAACGCTGATCGTGGGGGAAACTCCCTTTTAAAAACAAAAACTGCTAAACGCCGCTACTACTTTTGTCTGCCTTGCAAATCGGGCACAAACGATCGCATTCATCTGCGCCTCGAGAGTTCAAAAATCCCCCAGCGATGATGGGGATAGGAATTCGAGTGCTCTAATCTGTTTAGCAAAACGCTCTTCGCCTTTTCATCTCCATGTGAACCTTTCTACAAATTTCCCTCTTCTTCAAATTTTCAAGTCAAGTTCTCTCTCTCTCTCTAAAAATCTCAAACTTTTGTCTTATAAACCCCCCCCCCCCTTGCCGAAAGGCATCGCGCCAAAAAAAATTTTTCTGAATTCGCCAAAATCACGAAAATCCTGCAACCTTCGATTTTAATTGGTTCCAGGGCGAAAATTAATCACGCCCCTCTCAACCTGAAACCAACCAAAATCGCATGCTGAGCTCACCCTAGAAATATACGACGTGGGGCAAAGCGGTTCTTGAACTTTTTCTAGCGATAAGGGATTATTATGTGTTGACATGATATTTAACAGAACCTGCGCGCGAATCACACACAGGTCAAGGGTGAAAGAAATAGAAATCGTTCTCTCCTCTGCTACAGTGTCATAACTTTTAGAAAGGAATTTTACAAGTGAAATCTTGTTAGGGAAAGCGCAGGAAAAAAAAGCAATAATTCTATCGAGTGGGTATCTTTTTGTGGGAAATTTCGAATACAGAGCCAGCAGGGTCAAAGGTTTCTTAACTAAATGTTCGCCAGCTGCAAAAATGTGTGGCAATTACCGAAATTTGAAAGAAGGACCCCCAGAATTTATCCGCCGGCTGTTTTTAAAAGTGGAGAGGAAACATTTTTCGGCTTAAGTTATTTTGTTGTTTACAAGAAGGTTGTCGCAAAAGGGAGACCTGGGAGAACATAGTGGGTCTCTTCTTGGAAAGGATCAATGCACTCTGCTGCGCTCAAACTGAGGTTTTATTTAATCGAAATCAAAAATGTTCCTTAATAATAAATTCTTAATTCTTCATTTATTTAGTTGAAGACTAAAAGAATAAGATAACCGATTTTTGAGGGATGAAAAAAAAATATAATAAGAATAATAATTAGATAAAAATATAAGAAGAAAAATCGATGAATTTATATACATCATGGCTGCGCATCAGACTTTTTATCATTTTTGTAGTTAATCAAAGGATACAATAATCGATTTAAAGAATAAAATAAAAATAAATAATAGTTAATTGATTTTATATTATACACGGCTGTGTAGTTAATTAATTTAAGACACATTATCTTCTAGAATTCCAACAGTCTTTGGAATTTTATAAATAAAATATTCCTATTAAGTTTTTCATGATTTAATTAAATTCCATCCCTTTATAGAATTTAACAAATAAAATATTTCAATTGATTTTCAGTGATTTAACTAAACTTTACAATAAATACAATTTAATTTTTCTCCAATAAATACAATTTAATTTAATTTTCATCCCTCCTTAGAATTTAAAAAATAAATATTTTAATTGATTTTTTTAGTGATTTAACTAAACTTCACAACAGTTTTGCCTGCCACAAACGCCACATTTAACTATGTCTCACGTGTACACAAACGAAGTTAATTTGTCATAAAGTTCGTAATACATGGCTTAATCGATTTACAAGAAAAATAAAAACAAATACAGCTGACATATTTTCTTAATATTTAAAACTAAGCTTATAATTTAAATATATTGTTTTACAAAACATATTTTTTCTAATTGATCAAATTTCTTGATAATCTGTAATGTGCTCTAAGTGCATTTCTTTACATGAAATATTTTATAAAACAAAATTAATTGATTTCAATAACTATACAACGTTAATTAAGGTGATAGGGGCGTGCACGCATTGCATACTTGAATAAATCTGAATAGCCTACCGATATTCGAAAAGAAGGTTACGACTCTTTTTGTTTATAATTCCTTCTTTCTTTTACTTTTTAACACGTTTTTATTAACTCGCTTTCTTGTCTGTCTGTCTATCTGTCTGTCTGTTCGGTACAAATTTTGCAATGAATTTTAAACTAACTTCTCGATGAGCTGGAGACTTGAAACTTTAAACATCGCTCAGAATTAGATGACAACGCAATATTAATTCGCTTTCTTGTCTGTCTGTTTGTCTGTTAATTTTTTATTTTATATTTTGTGTTTTACCGACCCAGAGCTTCGATAGATGGCGCTGTCCAGGCGTCACTCGTGAATAGCGAGGAAGGGTAATCTCGAATTTGTAGGATTCCAAGAAATTCTGCCGCGTGAAGTTCGGAGGGGAGTGTTTGCTATACCAGTGTGACAAAAATTTGTTTGCTGTGAAATTCCAGAGGGGGAGGAAGTAAAATGCTGTTCGGGTGCTAGTTGTTTTCACGAAGGTTTCTGCGTCAAGTAACTTAATTTTTCAGGAAAATAACAATTTTCTATTTATGATCAGGTGAAGAGAAACTGGAATAAACCTGAAATTTGCCACATGTCTCCATCATAATATAATCAAGATGGTTAAAATCGATTGCAAAATTTTACACACAGAAGACTAAAAAGCAGAAAATAATTATTTACATAAAATAAAAATTTTAATATACCACGTTTTTAAAACGGACTAAAAAGTAAAAAATAATTTCTTCTCTCCCCATACAGATTTAAAGCGAAAAACGTGGGCGCATGCTATATTTAATAGTATGGAATGTAGGGAGTAGCTGTCGTTGAGAAAACTCACACAACAGTTCATATAATTTCCATTGCAAAAAAATTGTTAGTGACTGAAATAAACTACTTATGCATCAATTATCTATTGCATGCGCCCCACGTTTTTCGTTTTTCTCACATTCATATCTATAAAAACTTGTCTTGTGAGTAATTCTCTCATATTCTTGGTGAACACTCATTTAGTGTCGTGCAAAAATAAGACAACGCGTCTTTGAGATATTGATGGTTAACGATTTTTTGCCGAAAAAGACTAACTGCCAGGAAGATAAAGGAAGGCTGTTTCAGAAAGCATTGCTTATGTGTTCACAATTCTCATAGGAGCTCCTGAGTTACACGATTCCTTTTCTTTGTAAGATGTCTGAAGTTGAAATAAATTTCTGAGTAATGAAAGCAACCAACTTTTCCCCTGGAGGATTTGTTGCTTTTTTTCTTAGTCTTATTATATTTGTCCGCTCTATAAGTGTGGCTCTATTGATAAGATTTACTTACCAGAATTATCTGTCGGTTACAAAAATGAATGATGACTGGTCGAAGTATAAAGATGCGCTTTCTTCTTGAAATAAGCCGAATTTTACTGCGCAGACAATATAAAAACCAACGGAAATTTTTATGAATGGTTAAAAAAAATTCAGAACCTCTTTTGAAAGTATTTACAGATTCATATCAGTAGCCAGAAAAGCGCTTCCAAGACTTTGTCCAGTACCGAAAGTTCTAACCACAAATGACCACCAATGGCTGCCCTTTCATTTTTGAAAAATGACCGCATAGTGGGCGTCCCCCTTCTAGCCTTGCCAGGACCAGGGAAATAGACTTTCGGGCCCTGGGCATTGGCCTGAAGGAAAGGAGGATTCCACTCTGTTTTTAAGAACGAAAAATGACCCCTGGATCTGAGGTAAGCAAATTCTCTCTCCTGCCAGGTGTAGAGAGTTAACATATTCACTGCCACTTTTCGCGCCTAATTAGAACCATCCATCTAATTATATGACCCATTCTCTGCCATCTCTTAACTACAGTAGAGATGGGGTCAGCTAATTAGATAACAGCTTCTGATGGCCAGCGCGTCGGTGGGAGTGAATGTGTTAATTCATCATATGTTATCAAACAACTATTTAAAACTTTCGAAATCACATCTTGATCATAAAAAATTTCATATAACACGAAACAAACATAGTCAAACTAAAGAGATGGAATTAAACATTACGAATCGAAATTTTAGAAAAAATGATTAACCAATGAAATCAATTACAAAAATCGCAGAATTTTATCATTATTTTCAACTTCAGCAACTGCTTTAATCAATTTAATTTGTCCGTTTTCCTTTTTCATACTTTGACCCTTGAGCATAGAGTATGATCTGAAATATAATTTTCTTTAGGTCTAGAAAGTGAAAGTTGTTTTAGTTAAAAACCCCTACAATGGACTAATCAGTTGAAAAAAATGTCAACCTTAGTATTATTTATGCAGTAACAATGACACAAGTAAAATTAAACTAAATCGAAAGGGTCTTATTGGCAGTCAAGCAAGAAGACAAACACACATATAGCCGTCATCTTACCCGAGATCGCGGTTTTTATAACGAAAATACATTTCAGAATATGGCTATTGAGAAAGAATTAAAATAATACATCATTGAAACGTTTTGATTAGCACTTTCCGAATATCACACGTATAAATCAAAAATATTAACTCCGTGAAAGCTATCTCTTATCAAACAGCAACGAAAAGTTGAATCAGAACAACTCGAAAACGCATTATCGCGTACTGTGACTCAGACAAGTAACGGGATGGAATCTTTTGGCATGACACGGATGGCTGGTTGTTGGAGGACTCCGATGATGCAGGATCGGGGCTGTCATCTGTCATAATTTTTCAGGAAAATTCAATTCGTCATCTTACACGTCTTTTTCCTATGTGTTTTACAACTTGACGTCATCAGTTTGCATGACGTCACACATATTTCAACATAAACGTCTTCCTGAGGGCACGACCGAAATTAACCAACACAAACATGGCTCTTTCGCCTATAAAAATCAACAACCAACCAATCTGACAGTCTAATTTCATGGTTTGAAATCAGATCTATTATAATTTATGAATGTGTTTTTGTTGATTTTGTGAAAAATTAGGCGAAATAGCTAAATATTAAACCTATTTGGTAGCCATAAGTTTAATTTGATTAAGCTGAGATTTCGATTATAAATAGGCTTTGTCATATGAAACTTTTCCACATATACGCGTTTCAAATTCATTACTTACATTTTTTCACACCCCTAATATTTCTACTAATAATAAAGGTTGGAATTGTACAGAACAGACCGTAGAACCTAGAGCTACCAAAATTGGTACATATATAGAGAAAAGTCGGATAAGACGACGAAGAGTGTAAGATCAAGATTTGCATTTTTCTCGAAAAATACCCTAGGTTTATGCCCCGATTCTGCATTATCAGAGACCTATAGCGACCAGTTACCCGTGTCATATAAAAAGATTCCACCCCGTTGTTAGTATGATTCACAGTACGTGGTATTGTGTTTTTGAGTTGTTCCTACGCAACATTTGGTTGCTGCTTGGTAAGGGATGGTGTTCAAAGAGTAAATATTTTGATTTATATATGTGATATTCGTAAACAGCTAAACAAAACGTGTTCAATGATGTATTTTTTATGTTTTCTGATGAGCTGATATCCTTCAATGTTTTTCTGAAATAAAAAAGGCGAATTCGAGTAAGATGACGAATGGGTTGGAGGGTAAGATGACGATCCCCTCCACGCTAATTCAGGAGCTCGTCGTGCCACCTGACTGCCACTTGCCCTTCATTCACCTCACTGGAACTCCAGTGAAAAATGAGCATCTCTTCTAAAAAAAGGAGATCGATGAGATAAACGAAAACTGTGACAGTTGAAAAAGACCGAAGTTAATAATATCAAACGCAACAAACCAGCTAAAACTTTTCAAAAAAGAAGAGTAAGTAGTAAAAAAAAAGTAAGTTTAAATGTAATAACTTGGTGTTGTGTTGCTGATTATTAATTTCAATTATAAATTTAGATGAATCAATTTATCATTAAAGAAATTAAAATATACCTCTTACAGTTTACCTTTTGCTAAACTTGGCCATTAGGTACACAGAGTAGTGGCTTAGTAAAGTACATAATAAAAATCTTCTAAAGTTAAATATAAGTCGAAATTTTATGTCACCTTTAACAACAATGCA
>BGPR01022395.1:492-25424 GCA_013235015.1 Araneus ventricosus | reverse complement strand
GTGGTCTCGTGTCAGACTCTGCCTTCAGGACCAGAGGGTCGCTGAGGGCTCGAGATTGAATTCCACGGAAGATCCGAAGCCAGGTACACATCAAATCCGTCATAAAATTTTCTCCCGTTGGTATGATGAGGAATTTTGGAGCGGGGATGTTATTCACGTCATTTCAACACTGTTTGGAATTACGAGGTCCGTCCCAAAATAGCCGTCGCGTTGCTTTAAAACGGAAATTAATATAACTAACCTGAAATAATATTCAGTTAAATATGAATCCATACTGAATTAGAAATCACACAATATTTTGAACATGTTGTGTCAAATTTATATCTAATTTTCATTGGTCTAAAATAGAATAATGTCTAAGGCTTAGATGGAAGCAAAAGTTTAAAAGTTTCAGTAATGATTTAGGAACGATAGTTAATGTAAAGTATTTAGTTGGAGGAATATGCAGAGTCGAAAGTGGTGAATAAGTTGTAAAGCAACATGCAATATTTTAAAGTCCTTGTTATTTATGATGGACACGGACATAGAACATTAAATTACAAAAAGAATAACACGTCCTTCACGGACTCGTTTCAACAGCGTCTGAGCGTGCGCACATCCACGCAGGGCGGCGCCACCTACTCAGGTGATTCCAGATCAGATTATGAACGGAATTGGGTTGATGATGCAATTATCCCAACATTGTATACCATTAATTACTGAAAAATCATGATTTAAGTTATGAGAGTTCACTGGTGAGAAAAATGAAAGGAGTAATATAAAAACTCATGTAACTTGAATTTGTTTTGCCGCTATAAACATGAAACTTGGCCAATATCTTTATTCTACCATGCCTAACATATCTTCAAAAGCAGAATAGCCTTTTTCTGCAAAAACTAGAAGATGAAGTAGGATGTAATGTAAATAAGTTAGTACAATGGTGTTTCTACTTTCAAGGAATACATGGAAAAAAATGATAAGATGTGTGGCATCCTTTGCCAAAATGCAAGCATTATATCGATTTCCTATGCTGGGCATTAGTTTACCCTAGAATAGCTGAGGTATGAATGTGTATTCCTGACAAACAGTTTCTTGAAGCTCTTGCTGAGTGCTGGATGAAAGCTGCAAAGATGTGAATTAGCTTCCTAGTGCGTCCTAAACAAGTTCTATCCGATTTAAATCCTGGAGAACATGCGGGCCACATCAACCACTGGATTTCTTTGTGTCTGGACAATCGACCACTAGTGCATCCCAAGAGCGTGCATTAGGAGGACGGACGCTATTGTTATTTTCAGGCGTAAAAACTTTCCGTGAGAATCAAGAAACTTATCACTATATATTCCATTATCCATAGTCTCACTGGTAAAAATGTGAAAGCAAGCGCGTCCATTTAAATTGATACCTACACATACAATGATCCAACCACTTGTTTACCGATGGCCTTAACAGATTGTTTCAAAATAATTGGGTTTGCTTCCGCCAAATTGTAACGCTTCTGGAATCAATCTGCAAACAAAATCAGGAGTAAGGAGAACTCGGCAGAAGTCCGTGTTCTCCTATTATTATTATAATTACCTCTGCACATCATTTTGCAGCCCCAGTTAGAGGGAGACAAAATAATTGGGTTGGCTTCCGCCAAATTGTAACGCTTCTGGAATCAATCTGCAAACGAAATCAACAGCAAAGAGAACTTGGCACCAGTCTGTGGCACTGCATTTACGATTATCTCTAAACATCGTTTTGCAGCCCCAGTTAGAGTGAGACAAATTATGAGTTTCCTTGCAAACAGCCTTTTTTCATGAAGCTTCCGGATAGTCGAGTTATTGTCGCTGCCATGAACTGCGTTTTAATCAGGGTTGACGTCAGTTGTGTATTTCTTTTGTCAATCGTTGCTAAATAACGGTGCCGACTGCCATGGCACGTTTCCCACCTTGAAGGGGCTCACTGTGTACATCAACAGCTTCTTTAATCCATTTTTAAACTCTTTATATAGCATTTCTGGCTAAATTTATGTCTTTACAGACATGTGTTATTTTTTTACCTGATTCCATTCTCCCAATCGCATGCTATTTTCCACAATCCGTCAAACGCCTTCTCAAAGACATGTTAAACTCTCCACCTGCGCGCATTTTATTCGGCTACTCGCACAATCCTTAAAATTAGAGTCTGAAGCACCCACTTGCATTCCTTTCATCCTGTTTCGAATGAATGTGAGCATAATTTTCATATCTCTTTGTAGAATTTATAGAGAAGCGGTGAGTCCCTTTGGATGACATCATAGTACTGACCTAAATTTACCAACCATTCATTGGACTTCATTTAATAAAATTAATATGCAGGTCCTTTTATAGTTGCTCCTTTAATTTTTCCCTCCAGCGTATTTTAGACACCAGACATATTAATATCTCAATTTCATGTTAAAAATAATCTATCAATTCTTACTTTAGATTATTCTCATTTTAGATTATTCATTATACCATATTACTGACCTTGAGATACTAACCAACTACATTTCATTAAACATCATTTAATAAAATTAACATAAATCTCCTTCTTACAGTTCTTCCTTCAACTTATTCCGCCAGTGTATTTTAAACGCCAGACCCATGGATATTTTAATATCAGGTCAAAATTAATCTATTATTTGTTATTTTAGATGATTCATCATTTCAAAGGTCATTTTTTTATTTCATGTATTCGTTCCTCTCAAATCAATTTGCTTTCACATTTCTGTTCCCCTCCCCCTAGAAAAAAGACGAGGCGTGATCAAATTGAGAATCACAATAATAGTTATTGCTTTTTGGAAAATAATTATCTTATTATTCACCCTAAAACAAAATGTATTATATCTACAGTTTTAATTGTTTTGGGTTTTCCCCCTTGGATTTAGCTCTCACGAGCATATTGTAACTTTTTAAGATACAGTCAAACCCCGTTAACACGAAATCGTTTATCGCAAAATTTCGCTTAACACGAATTAAATACTGGACCCCGTCGATCAAGTATGGGGTATAGTGTTAATTCATTCCTTTAACACGAAAACGTAAAACGTCAAATATCGCTTAAGACGAAAATGAAATATTCTTTAAAAGTCAAAAACCGTTCTTTTGAAAAAGTTCTCAGCTTCGAGTTTGTGTTTTGATACTTCTTTGATTTTCCATTCATCCAGGCCTCCCGAAAAAGGGGGCAGGAGGGACATGTGGGCTAGTGATAAGGGCGGGAGTGTTTTATCGAGGAAGTATTAGGTGTCTGTGGGGTCCGCATGCCTGTACTTTGCAACAGGACGTGATCTGGCTCTCGGCAGGCCTACATTCGTCGTTGTGAATGGAAAATTGTTCACAGTGGATAAAGCAAGAGTTTCTCGCATGAATCACATTCCTACCCTTCTTACCCTTTTGTTTCTTAGTTAGGGAATGCTGGGAAAGGGAAGGAACGGAAGAGAAGATGACTTTCTCGGAGTGACTCTAAACGAAGAGGCAATTGCAATGAAAACAGTGTATCGTTTTTCTTATGCAACAGGATAATACTTTTAATGCATTGGATAATTTAGAAAATGGGGATGCCTTTCTGAAAAAATGACATCTTAAAAAATTTAAACAAAAGTCATTAACTGACTTTTTAAAGCCTTAACAGGTAAATAAATTTATTATTTGATATAGTACATTCAATATGTTTATTTCTTCTCTAAAGTTAAAACTGTTATTCTTTTTAGATTTCTGAAAACTGTAATATTTTATCTTTTATTTAATAGCATGGTAATTTCTATGCTTGGTTATTGCACCGCTATTTTAAAGATTAACACAAAATCTGGTTAAAAAGGAAAAAATTGTGGTTCCGCCGATTTTGTGTTAACGGGGTTTGACTGTGCTCACACTTCTCTTGACGCAAAGTGGTTTCTGGCGGAAACGAAATCTTTCATCCTAAGAAGATCCTTGAAAAAAATCCTGGTGTAAAAAAGCAATCACCCCGATCGAAGGAAATCCCTTTCCTAATTAAACAACAGTTAGGCAGCTCTGCATCCGTTTTGATCGAGCTTTAAATAGCCGCGTCTTAAATTTTTCCTTTTGCAAAAAGAATTCAGAGAAACAGGATGCTGGTCTGCATTCTTCTCATCCTTGGGACATGGAATGGTGAGATATTTGAATTTTGTTTCCTTAAGGATTCTATGAATGTTGAAAATTTGAAAAATCGACTAAAATTGTGATTTTTTAAATTTATTCCATTATTAATAAACTGATTGCCAGCAATCATCTGGCAAAGAATGTTTGTATAGGAGAGAGTGGGGTAAAACTGGGTAGTGGAGGAAAACCGAGTAGTGCGGTAAAACCGTGTACCTTTATTTTGAGTTATTAATTCTCATTTCTAATGGACAAAATTTGAAATATACTCCGCTAGTGAAGAAAACAGAATGGTCACAGGTGTTATGTTGTTGTTGTTTAATTACTTTGTCTGTGAATGTTTATTTGTTTTATGACGTCAACTCTCCAATGTTCGTTTCTTTTTTAAACTATGCTTACTTATTAATCATTACCATTATTAAAACTATATTTAGTCTAAATTATTATATGTTTACTAAGTATTAATTTCCTATCAAACAATAAAGATTTAGTAAAACAATTGCTTGGTTGTATTTCGTTTTCATAACCTCTGCACTCTGGGTAAAACCGGTACTTCTGGTGGTGTAAAACCGGGTAATAGGGTGAAACTACGGATACCCAACCTCTTAGATTTTCAGAACGTTGATAGTATGTGACCATTCCTATTGAGTCAAGTGACGTTTGAGTCAAATGATCTGTTGGAAAGCATTTCCAATTTATTCCGATTACCAATATTTTCTTTTCCGTGATAATTTCAAATAATAAAAAGAATTATTTTAGTCAAAATTTTAGAAAGAATTGAAATTCATTTATTCCATTATTTCCTTGCTTGCAAATAAACGATTTTTATTCATTTTTTTTCTCATGTAAAACTTAAAATGAGTGTAAAATTAAAAAGTTTTGCTCAAAGTATTTGCAATCATTTGGTTTTATTTAACGCGTCGTCATTTCGATTGAAATCGTCTCTTAGTTCGCTTGAATTTTAAAGAAGAAAGAATTATGTAGAATACATTTTTATTATTTTGCTTTTGGATTGGATTATTTTTCTTCTTACGCTTTTGGATTTGGATCATTAAAATAGTAGGAGAATCCTGTGAGTCTATTATGTTTTTCCAATTTCTTGTTTTGTACAATATTTTTTAGATTCTTACATTTCATTTTGTAGCTATTCTGTTCTATTGTAATTTCCAAACCAGCAGTGTTTCAATGCGCTAGTGACATTACTAGGTTCCCTATTTCATTCCTATAGCTTTTATCATGAAATTAGACACGAATTTTGCAAATATTTTTAAATTGATTGTCTTTGTTCTTAAATTATCAACTACGGTAAATATTGCTAATTTTTTTTTAAATGCATTTAGTCTTGAATTGTCAACTATTTTAACTATAGACAAATGTTTTTTTAAAAACTTCCTTTATTCTTAAGTAGCCAATTATTGTAATTATTGTTAAACTTTTTAAAAAATCTGCCTTTTTCTTAAATTGTCAACTATTTTAACTATTGTTAAATCTTAAAAATATTTTATTCTTAAATTGTCATATAAAATAAAAAATATGCTACTTTTCAACTGAAAATCTAGTTTTCCTTAATTTCCCATAGAGTTAATATGTGTACCCAGTTTTACCCCACTAGTGGGGTAAAACCGGGTTGTTTGACTTTTTCTACAAAAAAATCATTACTAAAAAATGTAAGAAAACTATGGCTTTCTCTGAAAGCTATATTGTATGAATAAATAATGAATATTTTAGCTATCTGATAAATAATGAATATTTTAGCAAAATTTGATTAAATCTATGTCGAATACTTTAGCTCCAACAAGCCTTCGAGTCTTCGGTATCCCGGTTTACCCCTCTTTCCCCTATATATATTTAATCCTTCGGCCAATGTACTCTTTTTTATAGACGCCGTGAATTTTTATATAGTCATTTTGAGCATATTTTTAGCATCCTCTCTAGAAGAAATTTTGTGACCCATATTTACCATATTTTTGGCCATATTTTGAAATACTCCATGCGCATTATATTTTTAGCTTTTTCTCCTTTATTGTATAAGCGTATATTGAGAGCATTTTTCATAAATAAATCATTTATGAGTATTCTTTTTTTCTATTTAGGGACTCGGCTGTGGTTTTTGAAAATTTTTAAAGGAAAAAAATAACGTAATTCTGGTTTTGAAATCAGCTTAACCAACAGACAAAATATTGTCTAAAACGGAGATTTGTATTTAAAAAAATATAGAAAAATAGTTTTATGTTATACCTTAAAGCACATGGAACAATTTATTTTTCAATATTTTAATACCTTTAATTCATTTATTTCTAAAATATCAAATGATTGCCAATGAATTTTGTTGAAACCTTTTTCACAGCGCCTTATTTGTGTAGTTGTGATAGTTATGGTTCGGTGTCTATCAGACATTCAAACTGAACCCGTTTTTCAATCCTTTTTGAAATGGTCTTTTGATATAATGTTTTAATTTTTTTTAAAAAAAATACGACTTTTAGAATTATAGTGTGTTGTAATTTTGTTGTGATTATGTGTTTTCGTTTTTAATTATATATGCGTTTGAAAATTTTTTGATTTTGTGTATTCTCCGAGTTCAACTTTTTATTTTCTAGCGCATTTTTTAAAAATGTTTTTGTGATTTACTCGTTGCGGCTTCTGTTCTTTGTGTGTTTGTTGTTTATAGCACTCTGGAAATGTAGTCATCTCTGCAGTGTGCTTTTCTTTAAATAAATAAATAAACAAATTGCTTGCGAGTTTGGGACAGCTCCACTTTAATATAAGATATATGCAAGTCATAATCGTCAAAACGGTAGATTCTTATATTATCTTCTCGTAGCATAGTTGCGTCTGATTTATAATATTCTCACATTTACAACCGATTATAGCTACTTCACTATGTTTTTAAAATGCTCAATGAGTTTATTATTATATTCCATGCTCAGACACTTTTTATCGTTCTCATCCATTCTCTTCACGCAACAGGTGTGATGGGAACGGACGATATTTGTAATATCCCTAGCTACAGAGCGTGCGCCATACCTGAAGAGACCCGAAACTTTCCAAAGACCGAGGAAGACATTAATCGACAGTGCCCGTGAGTATTGCCACTTTTTTCGTCTCTTTATTCGTGCGTTTGAATTCTTTTTGACATGGATACTTCTTTATTTGTAAGTAACGGGAACTCGTTGGAGATTAGAATAAATGAAATCAATCTCATGGATACTTCTTTATTCGCAAGTAATAGGAACACTCGTTGGAGAATAGAATGAATGAAACCAATCTTATGGATACTTCTTTATTCGCAAGTAATAGGAACACTCGTTGGAGAATAGAATGAATGAAACCAATCTCATGGATACTTCTTTATTCGCAAATAATAGGAACACTTCGTTGGAAAATAGAATGAATGAAACAAATCTGTGCATCAGCAATATGCTTTTGAGCTTTACATCAGACTGAACCAGTATTTTAACACTTTCCCCGCGACGGACGAGATATCTCGTCTTCCAAGATTATTCGCTGTGCGGTAGGGACGAGATAACTCGTTTTCTATACAATGTTTTTCTATATTGTTGGAACGTGTCCAGTGATTTATTTATTAATTTATCAGCGCATCCCAGTCGAAATAATTATTTTTTCACAAAATTATTTATATACCAATTATTTTATATACCAAAGTCGGTAGAAGGAAACCTCAGATCTGGTTTCGAAAGGAAATAATACATTCGCAAATAAGTTTTAGTGAACGCAAGGATACACCAGTTCTTATTAATTATTTCATCCACCATAATTTTTCTGATGTGTCGCTAATAGAAGGTCAACATTACATGGAACATCAACTAAAGCTACGCCAACACGTGTCGTCTTCAATTCTCACCAAATGCGACGAGGAACAAGGTATGTGTGTAAAACATGCAAATCACAACCCGAATTATGTGTAATGCTTTGGTTTGAAAACTATCTTAAGAGAGATGAATTTTAAACTTAGACAAAATTTACGATTTTTATTTTATTATTTTTTATGTTTTAAAATCATTATAGGGATTTTTATTTATTATTGTTGTAGGAAGAGATAGACATGCCGAGGTTATTTAATTAAAGTAAAATAAACAAAATTTTAATGAAATTTGTGTTTTGTTTTAATTTTAGCGCTAGAAGGGAACTCTTAGCACAGGGAGTAGGACAAAGGCCCGCCATTGCCGCGATGAATGTGTTAAAAATAATTTCTTCTGAAATGTCTATTTGATTTACGATTTTTAATTTATTTTTTTATGTTTTAAAATGATTATAGGGATAATTATTTATTATTGTTGTAGGAATAGATAGATATGTGATATTATTTAAATAAAGTAAAATAAACAAATTTTAATGAAATTTGCGTTTTGTTTTAATTTTAGAGCTAGAGGGGGAACTCTTAGCGCAGAGAGTAGGACAAAGGCCCGCCATTGCCACGATGAATGTGCTAAAAATAATTTCTTCTGAAATGTCTATTTGATTTCCAAGTTATTTTTTCTTTGACATTTTCAACATTTCTTGACATTTCTTGAACATTTAAAAATTTGCTTTTAATTATAGTAATGATACCGTGCACGCAAAAAAGTGTATTCAATGGACGATTTTTCCGATTTATTTATTTGAGTAGTGCAGAACTTCTGCTGTACCGAACGACTTCCGATGTAATACTTCGTAAATGGGAATTTTCAAAATTTCAACACTCTGTTTGAAGACGTTAATTAATGCTTGAAGTAGAATTTTTAATGCTATGGTGCAAGGATACTTAGAAAATATTAAATTTGATGTTCATATTGCTGTAGATCTCAATGTTTATTTAAAATAAGAGCATCATTTGGGGGAAAGCCTGCCAAATTTGTTCGTTATCGCTCTTTTTGACAACCTCTAAGCCTTGTTCAGCCGTACATTTTTAAACAAACGATTTAGATAATCATTGGCGGTTAAATTTTGATACAGTATCCATATGGATTTGGCGGTTGCTTAGGTCGGAAGGTTACAGGAAAACGGAAGTGGATCCTGGGTACGGCAGTTCTGTGAACTCAAAATAAACCAAACAGAAAATTCGTCCATGTAATTGTAACCCGCGTGTGTATAAATGCAATGAAAACTATTGTAGTAAAATATATTTAAAAATGTATTAAAATTAGAGGAAAAGGCATGCGGAAATAACAGTGATATCATTGAAAAGCTTTTTTGTCATTTTAAAGTGGTGTAAATTCATTTTTATGCAATAATAGGCTCCGAATTCATTGAGGAAAAAAGTTAAACTTTTGATTACTTTTTAAATAAATTGTAGCTAAAATTTCAAAACATCTTTTCTTTCCTAATGACCACCAACTACCCAAAAAGTAACAATGTGCCATAATTTGTAGATACAGATCCAAAGATCTTTACTTTAGAGCGTATTGGACGATTTTTGTATCACCCGATTTACAGAAAATATACCAGCTTATTAAGGCCATTTGGAACCCTAAGTACGTTAACCCTGACCTTGTACCTTTTCTCAAAATCTGTCATATATTCATGTTTGAAATGTTTTATACAAATAAAATACATTTCTCACATTACACTGAAATGATTTTTAAGAACAAAAATTCATTTTTTTTTTACAAATTTGTTTTGTTAAAACAAAAAATGTTAAATTGGCCACTTCGAAGTACCTTTCCTCAAAATCTGTTATACATACATGTTTGAAATTTTTTATAGAAATAAAGCACATCTTTCTCATTATACTGAAATGAGCTTTTGGTTAATTTTTAAATTTTTATAAATTTACAAAATATTTAATGCGACATAGTGAAATTTTATTCTATTTTGGCACAAAAAAAATTGTAAAACAAAATTGAGATTTTTTTTTAAAAACGCCCATTTCAGTCCAATGAGAAAGGTGTACTTTACTTGTGTAAAAAGTTTCAAAGATGTATCTATAACAGAGTTTGAGAAAAGGTACATCGAAATGGCAAATATCACATTTTTTTGTTTTGACACAAAAAAATTTGAAAAAATAAATTTTCGAATTTAAATTTAAAAAATCCTTTCAGTATAATGAGAAAAATATACTTTACTTGTATAAAAAGTTTCAAACATGAATCTATAACAGATTTTCACAAAAGGTACATCGAAGTAACAGGGTTAGAGTTAACGGACTTATGATTCCAACTCCCCTTAACATTATCAGGTTAAAATATTTTAATTATTATAAAAAATTTTCAAAATATCTTGTTGCTAACATGTTCATACATCTTTTTTGTTATGTCTGAATCCTTTTCAGATACGTTGCGCAGCATCTTGAGTGCTTGAAGGATTACGCTGACAAATGTGGATATGAAAACGTTCATCAAGAATTTTCGGAAGAGAAACACCAGACATTGAAGAATCTTGTGGAAGATATCTGTCAGAAAGATTCACAGCTTCATTTACGTAAGATAAAGTTTTCTTGTTATATTCGTATCAGGCGTCTGTAGAACAACTATAGTAATTTAAGGAACAGGTCTATGATGCTTAGGCAACTATACATTCGTAGAAAAGTAGTAGTACAGGGTTAGAATAAATTTTCATTGGGTTTCAAAATACTGTTTGTTTACAAGTATACGACGTTCAAAGACGGTGATACATGAAAAGATACATACCCTCAACAAGTTTCTGGTAAGTACTACAAATGACCAGGTGCAGCTTTTCCGTATTTCCGTAGGAATGCACGCTGAACCCTCATAACCGA
Source organism: Araneus ventricosus (assembly GCA_013235015.1). NCBI lineage: Eukaryota > Metazoa > Arthropoda > Arachnida > Araneae > Araneidae > Araneus > Araneus ventricosus. The sequence goes on along the minus strand of BGPR01022395.1, from coordinate 14,612 downwards.
AGAACACTTCGCATATTCCAACACACAAAAAGTCTTCTGCATTTACGTCATCTTGTACAGTGTCGCTGCAGGTCTGCGATCTAGCGAGCACGCATGCCACGAGGCGGGCTTTTAAACTTGGGGAGTGTATGTATCTTGTCATGTATCACCCGTCTTTGTACGTCGTATACTTGTAAATAAACATTGTTTTGAAACCCGATGAATCAGTTAGGCTAACCCTGTATTTATTGTTGCCTGTCAGTTGACATTCACGTACTACTAAAATTTTCCGACTTATTTTTTAACGATTGAATTTTAATTGTTATTTCAGCAACAACGTAACATCAGTGTATTAGAGAGGGAAAAGAAAAAAGTAAAATAGTGTTTACATTGTTTTATTTGTTAATAGACCTGTTTTTTTCTACCGTAATCTACACAAAAAGTGTCGAAAATTGTACAGTCTTCATGTAACCACATTTGACACATGATCTAACGAAGCCAATAACACTTCCTCTTAGTTTTGTAGTAGTTTTCAGAACATTCCTTTCAAAGAATGTCTCGTCACATGTGTGATCCAAATATTCATTGTTATCATCTTGACTTGCATCTTTCTTCGCCTTCTTACTTTTTATTTTCCCCGTTTTCTCCTTTGGTGTAGTAAACTTGCTACTGTTTGAACATTCATCAATGTCTGATGAACTGTCAAGGGATCCTCCACCTGATTCAAAATTAAATTTTCTCTTGGTTGTTTTGACATCTTTTTGTTAATTTTCTTATATTTTTGAAATCATTTCTCTAAAGTTGCTTTAAGCGCATTACTATTGTCAATAGAGGTTAAGAGTACTGCTGTTTTCTTAATTCTGTGTTTTGCTGTCACCTGGCTAAGTCTCGGAATAGGAGAGATTTTATGTAGGTGTTTGGTAGGTGATGGTGGTTTTACACTGCTAGTTCCAGGTTCCGTAGGCTGTAAATTGATTTGAAATCTGTTGATTAGTACTTCACTTGATGAACTTGCCTCCTCTTGTGTCGGGTTTCCTGGTACGGGCACTTCACTATCCGCTAATGAAAAAAACAATTGATCTGGGAGAGCGTTGTTTTCAAAAGGGAAGATGCTAGTGACCTTAAAGCCCCTAGTAACGTTGCAACAGTTGCCGATTTGTTCCAAGCATCGCAGATTGAAGATCCTACCTGATACCGAGTCAATTTGCGCCCAATATGCTACTCAACCCAAGTAAATGTTCAGTAACATAATAAAATAAGACACGGATAGATAAATTTCAATTTTATTAATCGCGGCATCCCGTACAAAAGAAACTGCGACGTGTATACCGGATCGCAGTGTGGCATGTATCCCATTTTGTACGATACAGACGCCGCACATCATAGTTGTCTGCCCTCGCAAAGGAAAATTGCTCAACCATACGGACAGTACTCTATACAGACTTAGTTTGACTTCGAAATCATGCATGGATTTAGTAATTAGCGCATAAAAAGTATTTAAGCATAAGGTTTTTAAAGTTTGGATAATGAAATCAGACACTTACCTGAAAATAACGAGTGTATAGCTAAAAGTAATCATCGAATTGAGATTCATGCTATAAACTGGCTAAAGAAATCTCATCGCGCACCTATACTGCTCGTCTGATTGTCATCTATCGATAATTGCAAGAAATACAAGGTGTGCCACATCTATCCCGGATGCGGCGACTCTCCCGGACATACCCTAATAAAATAAACACGATAAAAAAAACAACCTATACATAATAGCAGTTCAAACAGTTCTATCCACTCAAGATGATTCACAATAACAGTCTTATTTATAGAGTGACCATCTGACCACAGTTCAAAATGACAAGGGATTCAGAGGGACTACTATAATATTTTCCTTCCTAAATATATTGTTTTCTGAAAGAAAATTATCTCTCGGCCTTCTTCATCCATCTTTTCTCGGACAATAATTCCTTGGAAGTCAGCAGGTAATGAAAATGCATTGGGCAAACTAGAAAATTTCTCTTAGTAAACAGCGATTGAATTAAAAGATCATTCTAGGCATCTTATGCAAATTAATTTAATCCGCAATAAATATTATTTTTACCTCAACTTAATCTTCTTCCTTTTCAACTATTACAGGGATAGTCCAAAATATCGGCTGTATAAGTGAGTTGATGGATAACTTCCAAAACGAATGTAGAGAATATTTACGAAATAAGACTGCGATGCTGAGACAATATACCCGGAACAAGGAAGTGGAAGAAAACTACGATGAATCCACTTACAATGTTGAACTCTGGCGGCCATTTCTCTGCGTGTAAGTATGCTAAATATTCATAATGTAACTTTCGGCGTCAAGTTTTAAGGATTTTCGGTCACTTTCTGTTTTAAGATTCAAAGAAGCAATTCTTATTTAGTGATGTTAGCAGAATAATTGCATCTATTATGAGTACGAACTTCAGCGTCACAGAAAAAAAGTTCCTCTCGACAAGCCGGAATGAGGAACATGCTTTACTTCCGGAGATATAACGAAAGGAAAATTTCACCCTCCCCTCACCCTGCTATTTCCTCCTCTAATATAATCAGCTAAATATAGAATTAATAATTAATTAATAAATCTCTAAATTATACCTCAGACTTTACAAAAGTTTCATTTCTTGTTTATATTACGCATGTTGCTTTATTTATTACGCTTATTTGTATTTATTTATTATTTATGTTTGATAATACTTATTATGTTTGCTGTTTGTATTTTATTATATTTACATTCACATTTGTAGTTTGTATTGTATCAATAAATAATAGAAATACTAAACAAAAAGTTAAAAAAGAAAAAAGTATAAATAAGAAACAGAATATTTAAACAAAAACGATAACAATACACCTTTTAGCGCGCTCAACGCAGCAGCCTCAAGTGATTGCGTCAACAAAAATTACAACGATTAATATTTAAAACACATAAAATGTAATTTAGAAAGTAAAAGAAAAATATTCAAAATGGAAGGAATGAATGAGAACCTGAATGACGAACTTTTTCGAAGCCCACTCGTCATAGAAGTTCTAAAATGGACAAAATTTTCTGTCAAGGGTAAGATTATAAATCAAGATTATACCCTTTGTGGCCTGAATCCTGTCCAACAGTAATATAAGAAACATTTTGAAAAAATCAAGAGGCAAAAAATCCTTAATGAAAATCCAAAAAATACTAGAGTGTGTAAAATAATTTACCCTCTCTGCCGAAATTATGATGAAGACAAGAGACGCCAAACACACAAGGACAAAGGGAGTACAGAATTCTGGAAGCTAGCAAACCTAGCTCCATCTATGAAGAAAAATTCTAACTAATTAATCAGAAGAAAAAAGGCTAATATTTAAACAGTTATAACAAATAAAATTAAAATAAACCATTAATAAATATAAATTAGAAACTTTTTTATACTCCTTTGAAAAAACTATTTACATTAATGAAAGAATCTGGGAATCCGTTGTCTTTAAGAATATTCTTTAAATTATGTAAAGCTTTAACAAAATTTGAATGGTTATTACAAATGCGATTTATTCTATTAATTTGATAAAAAATGGAATTCTTTAAAATTCTATAATGAAGATTTGTATGAAAATTACTAAGTAATTATAGCCTTAAAATTAAATTTTTGTCTTTTATCAAATATACCAATAGAGATTCCTGAATTTAATATTCCAATTTTCATATCTAAAAATTGCATTTGCTTATGTCATAATTAGTTTTGTTTAATTTAAGCTCTTCTGGATAGCAGTTATAAATTGATTTAAAATTATCATAATTAAACACTAAAAGGTCATCAATAAAACGGAAACCATAAATAATTACATTTTTAATTAGGTCTCTATCATATGAGTGAAGAAAAATATTGGCCACTGCACTATAAAAACTACATCCCATAGGGATACCAAAAACATGCTCATAGTAGTCAATTCCATTAAAGAGATAATTTTCACATATATTAACTCTGCAAATTTCTAGCCATTTATTTTTATCAATTAAAACAGTGTTGAGGTATAAATCATATACATTTGAGCGTAATTCAATTAGTTTATTGTGTGGGAGATAGTAAACAGATTTTAAAATCAAATGTATTAATGTTATAAATTTTATTATCTTTGAAAAAATTTAAAATGTTAGTGTTGTTATCTACAATGAAGTTCTCTTCTTCTTTGATTTTTTTAAGAATAATTTTTAGAAATTTAAAGAAAAATTTACTTAAATGATAGTTGTAACTTCCAGTACTACAACTGACAAATATGAATTTTAGTGGATTTTTATGAAATTTAGTAGTAGGAAAAAGGTAAGGATGATTTAGATTACTGATTTTAATTTTTGTTTTTTTAGCCAGTGCAATAATTCACTTATCCAGTTCTTTTTTTCCAAATTTAATTATTTGATACGTTTTATTTGAGTTATATTCATTAAGTAGAGTTTCTTTAAAGTGTAATTCACACATTAAGCAAAAATTATTTCCTGCCTTATCAACTGTGGTTACAATAAATTTATCTTTAATGTATTTAATTTCTTTTTTAAGATGCTTGTTGAAAAAATACCTCTATTAATATTTATATTATTATTTTCATAAATTTATTGTATATTATTATTATTTATTGTATTTTTAAATATTAATCGTTGTAATTTTTGTTGATGCAATCACTTGAGGCTGCTGCGTTGAGCGCGCTAAAAGGTGTATTGTTATCATTTTCGTTTAAATCTTCTGTTTCTTATTTACACTTTTTTCTTTTTTAACTTTTTGTTTAGTATTTCTATTATTTGTATCTGTATTATATTAGAAATAGCTGCATACGCTCCATTCTATATAATACAAAGAGTTTTAATTAATTTTTGATTGATTAATTTAATTAATTTATATTTAATATCTTTATTAAATTTTGTTAATTATAACTGTTGTATTATTAACAAAATTGTATTATTTTACTTATATTTTTTTGTAGAATAGGCAAAATACGTTTTAACGTTATAAATGGGGTGCTTACAATCATTTTTAAGAAAAAACGCTTCGTTGTTACACTTAGAGAATAAGTGCTTATATTTAGGCGTCATTAATTAATTATTTTAACAAAATACAAAGGCGATTTTTAAATAGGATCTTTTGTTAAAAGATGATGATCATAATCACAGAAAGATCATGATCATAGATGAGTTTAAAAGATCATGACAATAATTAAACATTTAACACTAGCTGATGCATCCGGCGGTACTCGGGATGAAAACATTTTCATGCCTTTTATAGTTAAGAATCAGCTATATAATTAATTGTGACGAAACTTTCAGTAAATCCTTCCTTACGCTTCATAAAGGATTTTCCGGTGGACTTCTGGACCTTACATGCTTTCGGGTAGACCGATTGTCGTGAGGTATTTAACACCGTTTTTTGCGCTTCATCATTTCTGAGCGCAATTCGAAGTACTTATAACATAACAAATATATATTACATAGCAAACAATTTGTTGACGGTTACTCTATATTCAAGAAAGTGATAACGCATTTAATAGTGGTACACTACGGTATGCGAAAGTTCACGTAAATAAACGCACTTTTAAAAAATATACATCTAATATTTTCATGTAAAAAGTATGTTTTTATAAGCTATTATAACACACAAAATCCGCTTAAGTTTCCCTCTTCAGTGTGTGTTAATATCCGCATTCCACTCATCTTCAGAGAGATAGAGGCAGCCCCACCTAGTGGAACGGCGGATAATTATATCTGTTACAGTTTTTAATTTATAAAAAAAATGTCAGTCTAATTAATGGTCAGGACAACTTCCCTCAAACCTTCCCTCTGATTCATAATATTCGTGCGCGCAATTTTAAGGAAGTTTATTCAATAGTTTGGATTTCTGTAGCGTATAAACTATTTAGGGGAACGTGGGGTAAAACCGGGTTCCCTTTATTCTGGCAATATTAGGTCTTTTTTCTAGCGGACAGATACTAAATTAAACTCTACTAGTCAAGAAAAAGGAACAGTCATAGTGGCGTATTGCAGCTGTTGAATTCACTGCTTCTATAAAGGTTAATTTGTTTTAAGACATAAACTCTCTAATATTCGTTTGATTTTAAACTATCCTTTCTTAAAAAACATTGCACTTATAGAAACTATTTTTTTTTCCTTCTTATTATACGTTTGCTAAGGATTTATACCCTATCAAACAATAAGGATCCTCCAATACTATTGGAGTATAAGGAACAGCGTAATTATACTCCAATAATTGCGTTGTTCTATTTCGCGTTTTCTATAACCTCTGCACTCGGGGAAAAACCGGGTACTCAAAGTGCCTTAAGACCGGGACAATCAGTGCTGATGACTCTTCCGCTGAAGTCGATAAAAAACACATCAGACGTTGATTGTTTATATTTCGATGGTGAATTTTATAATTTAAATAAAGAACAATGGTTAATCTAATGTAAAAACTGTCTTAGTTAGCTGTGCCCACGAAAGCTGCAGTTTGGAGGAGGAAGAAGGCAACTGCTTTACATCTGAATTTTGTAACTAAGATTCTTGAATTGTCATATAAAATAAAAAACGATTGCAACTTTTCCTAATTTCCCATAACGTTAACATTTGTAGCCGGTAGTGGTGAAAAACCGGGTAGTTTGTCGTTTTTTTAATATGAAAATCATTCATAAAAAAGTAATCAAACTGTGACTTTTCTGGAAAGATATATTGTACTTCGATAAACAATGAATATTTTAATAAAAGTTGACAAGCTCTATGTTGAATATTTTACCTCCAGCAGGCCTTCGAAACGTAGCTACTCGGGTTTACCCCACTTTCCCCTATGTGATTTACTTTGATTTATATATATTATTTATATTAGTAATTGAATTCTGTAAAGAACAAGTAATATAAAAAAAAAATTGTAAGTCAATTCCTACTTAGGTCAACAAAGAAAAATTTTAATTTAGAAATTTTTCTCCCATATAAAACTAAAATTAATTAAATTTAATTAATGAATAAATATTTGAAAAACTGTATTAACATCTAAGTGTCATCCACTACAAGTTTTAAAAAATGTATTTGAACTTGAGTGGATGAATAAAAAGTATTTTATTAACGATTGAATCTTGGAGATTCCCTTTGTCGCCAACTTTGCCGCCAAGTCGCCAAAATGGTCGCCAAGGTCGCCAAATTTATCGCCAAATCTATAATGTTAATAGTTTTCGATATATAATGAAAAAAGTACTGCGCATGCGCAAAGATATGGCTAAAATATGGGGGTGCTTCGATGATCCCATGGGCCATCCATATACCCAAGAAACAAGTCTGTAATGTTAATAGTTTTCGAGATATAATGGAAAACGTACTACGCATGCGTCATGCAAAATATGAAATGACAGACAAACAAGAAAGCGAATTAATATTGCATTGTCATCCAGTTCTGAGCTATGTTTAAAGTTTCAAGTCTCCAGCTCATCGGGAAGTTAGTTTAAAATTGATTGCAAAATTTGAACAAGATATATAAATAAATATATATAGGGAGAGTGTGAACTAATAGTAGGAATTGAAAAAGAAGAAAGGTTTGTTGCTGGCAAACATATGCCAATGTTATTCATTGAAATGGCGTTCATATCTTTCAGAACGGAGTCCCTCGGCGTCGCCTGCTTTGCTTCCGAAGCCTCTAAGAGATGCGGATCGGATACGCGAGGGCTTGTGCTGGAATTAGTTGCTAGATCGGGTAGCATTAAAGAGGCTTGTCCACCTGTCGTCGGAGACCGAATAAACGAACTAATAAGACTTTTGGAATTGGAAATTGAAGAAGAGCGGCTCCTCAACGAAATAATAAACAAAGAATGAAGGAATTTTCTCTATCTTTTACTCTTCTTTCCTTCCGTGTCTAATTTGCTCGTAATTCAGATGTTTATTACTATCACATGTGTCATTCTACTTATCAGAGCTTTTTTTGCAACAAAATTTATGCAAGTCTTCATAACTTATTATTGTGAAGAATGCAAAAAAATATTTAAAAATCTAAATTTTGTTGTATTAGTTTAAAAATAATTATTATTTATCAAAATTTATTTTCCAAAAGTATTTCTCTTTTCTAAACAAAAATGTGGAAAGGAAATAACTTATCAGTCAATTACTAAATTACTCAAAATTATTTTTTATAAAGGCATGAAATTAGTGATGCAAATACTAACCATTGAGCAATGCAAGATTAAAATATTTTATTTTTCAGATAACTCTGAAAATGGATTTATTTTTAGTTTTATAAACTTCACGCTATCTTCATTCATTAACAGTATCATAATAGTAGTGTTATGGATGAATGGAATGAAGTAGACAGGGCGTTTCTAAATTTAAATTTTGAATGAGAAGAAAGATAAATCATTTTCTTATAAGTTTTTAGCATTAGTAATTCCTATTTAAAATCTGTAATTCCATTCTATTCATTTGTTTTTGAAATGCATTCTGTACTTATTTTTAATTAGCCACCTTCGGCGACCAGCTTCATCGACGGAAATATAATTTCAACTGGCTCTCTTATGCATAATTTTATATTCATGGTTCCCTTAACAAAGAAGTTTTAAAATTTAAATTGCTATAGACATTAAACCCGCATCCTTTTCGAAGCCTTGCACTTGTTCTGTTCCTTCTTAATCCAAAGCAAATTTTCTAGGCTTTGAACAATGGAAGAGAAACACGCAATTAAATATTTGTTTAAACAATGAAAACGGTTTGAAATGCGTTACAACAATGAAAAGCATTGTTGCAAATTATGCCAAAAAATATTTTTAAAAAGGCATTAAAATTAGAGAAATTGTCGTTTGACACCTTTATTGCTATCATTGAAAGGATAATTTTTTGCGCTTTCAGATGGTGTAAAAAATGATTTTTGCGCTGTTATATTTTCGAAAGTTATTAAGGGAAAACGCCAAAATTTCGCTTATTTTTTAATTAATTAAAATTCTAATTACAATTTTAAAACAAACGGCTCCGATATGCACATTCGCACCCTCCAAAGAATTTTCGTGCCAAATTTCGTAGCTCTAAGTCTAGCAGTCTGCCCTGTAGAGCGTCAAAACAGACACACACACATCCTTCCTTATTATTAGTAGAGATGAATAAGTAAATTCGGTAAGGCAAATAACGCTCTAGATGCGTCTGTATATTTTTCTCCATGAATATTTTAGCAATTGTAGATATTTTACGTCGTAGGTCGTAATTAGCTACTATCTTTTTTACCCGTTAAATATTTTCTTCCGTTCCAAATAATTCATGAGCTACGGCTGTTGAAAAACAATTCATGTTTCTATTATCTCTCGTATGTTCCATTCATAATTCCGAAAAGTTCCAAAGTTTGTTCCGAAAAGAATTGTTTATTTCATATTAACCACCTATTTTTCACATTTTACAACAAAATTCAGAAAAGATGACGTATCATGTCATAATCAAAACCCTATAATTTTGCTTAATGAGAAACAGAATAAAACAAATCCATTGCATCAAAAGAATGCGAATTGAAATAATGATAAGTTAGAAAGTCTAACATTTATCTTTATCTGCCCGCACAAAGCTTTAAATATAACCACAATGATCGTTTAAATTCTTGGTGTTTCTTTCTTTGTACCAGTTGGCATTGTTTTCGTCAATATAAGAGACGGCAACTCTACAGAATTCAAAGCGCTTCCTTTCTTCAAACTATATTTTTATTATTTTCAAATAATGATGCAATCACAAATGCTTTTAACGTCCTGTCATCTACAGAGAGAAAAAAATGGCTTTCAAACTTCTTTCAAGTCTGTAAAGGAAGGAAATTTCACTATGAATGGTAAAGGAAAGGAGTTACGTGTATAGTTTAGAAACGCTTGGTTGACTTCTTTCAAACAGAACGCCCTTTCTTTTTTACTTTGTCGGCAAAACAGTAGTTGATGTAACAATACAGAGTGAAATAGCAAATATTCCGAAATCCTTTTATTTTGATAAAATATCCAAGATGTGTGCGAATGTTCTTCAGATATTTTTCTTGTGTGTTTGTGTGCTAGATGAACGAAGAAACTACTTAACATCATCTGTTTAGAAGGGCCTACTTGTATTATACACTAATGAAAATCTGTAAGAGTCTGCATTCATAACAATAAAGATACTTACGTTAATGTGTTGTTTATTTTAAAAGTGTGTGCAATGATATTACAGAGTGTATGTGATTTTGCTTCCTAATCTAGGTACTATAAAATTTATCTTAAAATGTTAACAATATTTTTATTCGTAAACATTCTTATTCTGCAATTAGCCCTCTAAACACCCAACTATTTGGATCTAATATCTTTAACTCTGTGAGCTCTAACCCGCCTGAATCCGCCCGACAGAGGCCGGACTCAGGCGGTTTTGGGCGACTGAGTGAATTTTACGGGAGAAAAGTAGTTCCTTTCTTTGAGGACAATTGATCGTCCAGCCTTGGGTGTCGTCCTCCTGGAATTTCTGTAAAGAAAGGGAGGATTCCATTCTGTTTACTTGAACGAAAATTTACTCCATCTTTTGAGGTATTGGATTTCTCACTCTAGCCGGGTTCAGAGAGTTAAGGTTTGAAAAATTAGCTTTGAAATAAACGAACAGAATTTTTTTGTATTTAATGATATCTCTGAAGTCTTAGTCTTGTATCCCTGGAATTTTAAGATAGTGTACATATAAAGATGAAACACCAGCTTTTGATTTGAATACGGCAAGCGAAAAATGATATTTCTATCCCTTTATCTTTGCGAACCACTACATTCATATTCTCCCTCCAACTATCCGCCTATACAAAGAAGTTTTTATTAATAATGTTAAGGGCCTAGGTAGGCTGAAGAGTCAAATGACTGGAATTTATAACATTTGCAGGACTTATTTTTCCATTTTTACAATAGTATCAGTTCAACGCCAGAGCAAATAAAACCAGTATTGTAATTGTTTCATTTTAACTTATAAGGATAGCTAAAAATTATACTTCCTTTTGCTTTCTTTTTGTCTTATTCTGAGGGTAGGTTTACGACTTGCACAACTTTCACTTTTACTTTTTAAACGAACATGGGGAAACAAAATTCTGCAACATTTTTAATCCGTTATGTTTTCTTGTTCTGCCATTACCGACTTTGAGTTCGCGTACCCCCAACTGGTCCATCACGTACCCCTGTGGTACACGTACCACAGGTTGGGAACCTCTGCATTAGAGGATTGAAACTAACAGTACAGTACTTAACAAACATTTAACCAGCGGCTTATCCCCTAGACTTTCTGGTATTCTCCCTAGTAAAGGTGTCATTTCTCCCTCCCAATAAAATCTGCGGATTTGGGGATGTGTGGGGACGCCATGAATACTCAGATTTTTATTGCTCTCGGAGACTGCAGCACGATTAACCCCTTAACTGGCTTGTTTTCTCAACTATCTTTTTAAATGCCACCTTCTCTTTTGGGAATTCGTTCTCCTTTTAATTCAGTTGACAACCTACAGGACAGTGAAATGTTTATGGATTCCACGCAATTTTTGTATCTCATTATGGCGACTGTCAATGACTTTGTTTTAGTTTCTAAGTTTAAAATTACAATAATTCGATGCATATACGCCCAGTTTCGGCTCGTCCATTGGGGTTGCAGAGCTGCAGCACTCCCTGAATTTTTTTAATTTGTATTTTCGTTTTAAATCATATTCGCATACTTTTTCACTCTCGGAGTTCCATGTCTTACAAACATGCACAAAGTAATAAAAAATTGAAAGGAAGACAGAAGATGAATCAACAAGTAAGAGAGAAGCAAGTGTGAGCTGCAAAGTACTCTTCCCCCCCCCCAAATAAAAATTTCTTCGCTGCGCAGAAAATCCGGAGAGAAAAAGCAACCCTTTCTCCTTTAACTTAGACGGGCTATGGGTTGCCGGATGAGAAGCTCTGGCTGGCACGGAGCCAATTGAACGAGAAAAAGATGCTCTTTTTAATTTATTTTTCTTTTTCCTTCATTCCCACACGAAGTGGCAACCCCATTGGCTGTTTATGGGTTTTGGTTTCGGTTTGGGTAGCGTCGACAGAAACTTATCCGATTGTTAGAAGGTTAGATTTCTTTTGAAGAAGATATTTATTTTTGGAAGAGTGCTATCGAGTGAAATGGGCGAGGTGGGAAACGTGTATGTGGAGCTCTGTTTTTCTCTCTTCAGCTGAATCATCACATCAACATTCACTTAACTTTCTGTTAGTGAAACTAGTAGTAAAAGTCATATATGCTGGTTATTTAATTTGCTTGAAAAGCAGGAAATTTCGCATCTAGATTTCGAATTTAAAAAATTAGCCTATTGAAAGTTAAAGTAGCTTTTTAAAAATGTATTTTCTTGATAAATATTATCTTGAAGCCCTCCTCGTTTCTGAGCTCATGAACTGCCACTGCATACGCCGTACGGGCAAACCAGTTAAGGGGTTAAAGGGCGATCACACAAAAGGCGAGCACCTCTCCCTCTTTTGACTTTCGCACAAAATGGTGCGTTTCCTGCTTCGTAGTATGATGGGAAAAACAGAGTATGCCTTTTGGAAACGTTTTAGTACCAAAATTTGATACACATCTACAATTATAGTTAGATCACATACTAAACTTCATTATCTAAGTCATTGCGTTTAGAGTTATTGCGTTCACATGCATGCGAATAGACAGAGTAACAGACAATCAATCCATTTGATACACATCTACAATTATGGTTAGATCACATACCAAATTTCATTTATCTAAGTCACTGCGTTTGGAGTTATCGAGTTCACATGCATGTGAATAGACAGAGTAACAGACAATCAACCCATTTGATACACATCTACAATTATGGTTAGATCACATACCAAATTTCATTTATCTAAGTCATTGCGTTTAAAGTTATCGCATTCAGATGCATGTGAATAGATAGAGTAACAGACAATCAACCCATTTGATACACATCTACAATTATGGTTAGATCACATACTAAATTTCATTTATCTAAGTCATTGCGTTTTGAGTTATCGCTTTCACATGCATGCGAATAGACAGAGTAACAGACAATCAACCCATTTTATACACATTCACAATTATGGTTAGATCACATACTAAACTTCATTTATCTAAGTCATTGCGTTTAGAGTTATCGAGTTCACATGCATGTGAATAGACAGAGTAACAGACAATCAACCCATTGAAAAGTTTAGTCCAAACAATCGATATAGTTCTACAGTTTTGATGATAAGACTGTATATTTGTATCAAATTTTGGACTTTGAAATTTTATCCATCTAGCTATTTAAGCTATTGTGTTATCGCGTTCACATGAATTGGGAGAGATGGACTGAAAGACTTCCCGACACATCCAAAATTTGAAAGTAATCTACAAATTTGGTGTAACGATCACATACCAAATTTCATCAGTCTAACTCAAACCGTTTTCTGGTTTTCGAGTTCACCGACACACATAATTCCAAGAATATGTTTTTCGGACGCAGAAAGGTCTTAAACTCGGAGATTCATCAACATCTCGATGTCGAATTTTTTGATGATTATAATACTTACTCTTAACATACCTCATATAAGGGAAAGTAGAAAATTACCAGCGAATACTGAGAGGTGAGAAAGCATGAATAATAGCTGGTTTTGATATAAAAATGTTGTTTTCTATGGTATGTGCAGTGTGGGAAATTATGCAACAAGACATGGTCCCTTCCCCAGATACCTCTGTAGGTTCAACCTCCATCATTCCGATCTTTGTGTCTGTGGAGAAGTTGGTATACCATTTCACCACGCAACGACCTGCTTTCAAACAGCTCAACTGGAAAATGAGAAAAAATTTTAAAAGAAAAAAATTTAAATTTAAATTTTGAACAAAAACAACAATTTTTTTATAAACAAAATTTAGATAATAAAATTTAAACAATGTTCAAGTCGTGCGCAATTGCAGATACAAACAAAAACAAAAAACAATGGAAATCAATATCATTCAAAGAAAGCCGAAAAACAAAGATAAATTCAAAGGGAATCGAAAAAACAAACAAGGAATCCATTCTAAGCTTCAAGTTCGGGGGCATACTGTGATGTTAAAAGTGTAGGAAGTTAACATTTATCCGGATTTTTTATTATCCGGCCTTTCCTTCTTCCACATTAGATCGGATAGTTGAGAGCCTATT
>BGPR01022394.1:0-15512 GCA_013235015.1 Araneus ventricosus | reverse complement strand
CATGTTCTGATGTTTTATTTCTTAAAACATCAGAACATGCAACATGAAAATATTCCACTATAATAATTAATTATTTATAATTCAGTACATATAAATAAGAATATTAAATTATTATTAAATCATTCACAGTTTAACACATCATCAGGGGCATCAGAAAATACAAAATTAGATATTAAAACATATTTACCACCTGAACATCACTAAGATGCAACATTCACCCAACAGAAGTCTGAGAAGAATTATATTTAATAGCATTTTGATAAAAGTTAGCTCAAAAAATAGATAAAAAATAAGGACAAATAATTTCTTTTGCTTCATGCAATTGTGTAAAGTGTGTTTGCTCTTTATAAATTATAATAACGTATCATATACTGAATTCTGTTTTCTTTCTTTTATTTTTATACATTTTCGCAAAAGTAACAGCATAATGATTTTGCACCTTATAAAGTGTGAGGGGTCAGTTGCAATGACAGATTCATTTAGCATTATTGTTATTTGGAACATTTCCTTAATTGTTAAAGAAGTGGTTTTCTTTCGTTTTGTTATTTGTGTGGCTTTTGTTGGTAACAGATCTTCATTAACATGCTTCACCCCTTGTTTTGGAGGGCTCCTATCTTTGACAGATTTTTCTCCAATAAAGGATGTGTTTGTATCCCCTACAAGTTTATTTTCAGTAGAGGCAAAAGTTTTTGCACAGTCTTCATTAGTAATTCTTTGTTTATTACTGGCATAGTTGTCGGGACTACATTATCTCTAGAATGTCTAGGTAAATCATTGGTTTTATTTTTTTTGACAAGATTTTTTTTATGTCTTATTCTCTTCTTTTTTGCTGCATTTGCACACAGCTTTTTAGCTACCTCTTTTGACAGGAGTTTTCCCCTTTTTTATGTAGTTTATTTGTTTTTGTTCCATTTTTTTTATTTATTTATTTCTTCATCTTGGTACGTCCTCAAGATGACCTTAAGTTTTTAACTAATTTTTTTACGACATGTTTATGCAAAAATTTTTTTTTTTTTCAAAATATGCCACAGAGCTTTGTTTTCTGCAAAAAGGTGGTAATTAATACTTTGAATGGCACAGAATATGCTGGAATGTTCATCCTTGTAGAGCTTGCTGATATAATGTTGATTCTTCAGTAGAAGATGAAACAGCTAGTTTCCTAGCCGGTGGAGTTAAGCAGAGTGGTCGAGCATATTTCCCCAGAATTTTCTTTCAAAAACGGAAGATAGAAACGTTTCTTTTCTTTCTGTAAAAGCGGAATTTTCGGAAGAAAGGGAAAATTTCTGAGGCGGGGGGGAAAAAAAACAGAAATCCGAAGAAAAAAATTTATATATATATATATATAAAACGGAATTTTGAGAGGGGAAAAAAAAAAGCAAAATTTCTCCAAAATAACAAAAAAGCGGAAATTTGCGAAAAAGCAGAAGAATCTCATCCCTGATACTTAACGGACACATATTGATTAGTGTTTCTACCAAGTTTCAGAAAAAAATATGTAAAAATGTTCCATGTAAAAAAATAATAAAACATATATTTAATTTTGGTTAAACACTGGATTTATATTCTTCATATAAATAGCTTCAAATTGGTACCAAAATTGTTGAATTTGAACCATTATTTCTCAAGTTATTGCAATTTTTCACAGTAGTGCCAAATCCAAGATGGCCAAAATTTGCCAAAAATGACCGTTTTTCAAATGTCCATATCTCGGCCAATAATGGACAAAATGTTTTACAAATTGATATACGAGGGTTTCATGACCATAAGTTTTAGTGGTAATTTTTTTTAAAAAAATCTGTTACTATAGAGCAACAGATTTTTCTAATATTGGGTGTCTTCACACGGAATAACCCTTGTTAATCATCCTGAAATCTACTGGAAGATCAAGGTTAGCTTCACTACATAATATAAATTTACATAAAGACAATCATCACCAAGAAGTCCATCAACACCATGCAATGCTATGAGGTAATAAATCGGTATCAGCTGAGCTTTGAATGTGGCAATAGTGTGTGATGTTCCATAGCTCTTTGAGAATGATAACTGGAACCTTTTGCATTGTTTTGTGGGTGTTTGTGTAATGCGAGGCCAATTTTGAAATAGAAGAATCGCATTTATCTCTTTGAAAATTTATGTATGTCTTTGATAAACACACACATGCTGAAATTAATGATACAAATTAAACAGTCCAGCAAAATAACTGATCTTTTGTCTTATTTTTTTAATTGCCAGACTACACACACATAAAAAAATTACTTGCATACATAAAAAGTCAACTTGCTAATATTTAAATATAATAATAATTTCCAGGTTTTTCAAATTCATCAAATAAGTGTCAAAATAATTTCCATTTTATCTGCATGTCTAAAATACAATGTGAAGGAGATGTCGCCATTTCCATCTCATCATTCAAAGTTTATAAAAAATGTATTCATTAAATTTCTAATTGAACAAAAAATAAATCATACAAGTATCTTTACTTCACCCGATTTATTTATCAAGAATAGATAAAAAATAACTCATTCATTCACTATCAGTTCTCAACAGATATATTAAACTATAATATAACTGTATTAGATTATTTATAATAAAATTAACTTTTAACTTCAGTTCCCAATAGTTAATAAGACTTTTAAAATCCAAGAAAGGAAACTACAGAGATGAAATAAGCACATTAATCAAACAGAAAATACAGCGAGAAGTTTGTCTTAAGACAAAAGTTACAAAATAATAGCTTAGTTTCTTTAGGGTTTCATGGAACAAGAACCTGTTTATAAGCTATACTGCAGCAAACAAGTATTTATTGTGTTTTCCAAGGCTAATTTGGAAAGAGAAATTCCTAAAAATGATGCATTATATATATGAACAGTTAACCATGATTATTTGAAACTCTACACAACAGAAATGTGTGCAAGTTTCTATATAAAAAGTAACAGAGTAACAATTTTATGAAATAAACATTTTACCTCTATAACTTGCCAAAAACTTTTCTATAGCACCGATGGTAATTCTAGGAAACAAGGCTCTCCAGTACTGCTCCCAAAATTCTGGGCTTGCATCATCCATGGACGAATTATTTTCGTCATCCACAATGCCTGCAGAAAATGAAATCGCCTTTGAGTTATCCTAACATGATTCAATGCATCAATACATATACACATTTTTAAAAAATAGAGAATTCTCTAAATCTTTCAGTGTGCCACGACACTTTTCCCGACTCATGCCACAGGCTATTTCATGGTTGAATCTTGAGCATATTTCTAATGCCTTCAAGAATTATTAACTTGTACCTCGGATTATAGCAGAAAGATTTTCCCAAGTTAGTTACCAGCTGCCTTGGGTGACCAGTTTGCTCACCGGGAACGGTGGTTGTGTTTAATTTCAATTAAATCTCTTATGCTTAACTTGATATTCACAGCACCATCAACACAGTATTTTTAAACATCAAATGGCGATAAACATTTAAGCTGTGTTTCTTTAGTAGTCTTGAACCTTTTTTATATACAGACAAAAGTTGCAAATCCAGATCTTGGATCATTTTAATATTAAGAAGTGAATTTATCATCATAAAACACATAATTGTATTTAATTTTTTAAAAACTTATTTATTACTTGTTTTACTCTTTGATTTAGAAACATAATTAATATTATTTTTTATTAATTTTAATATTTTTACAAAAGTTTTCATTTAAAGTGAGTTGCTTCATTAGTTTTGGTTTTTGATTACGTAACTTCTCTTTTATTTATCACCATTATGTCCAACTCCGAAATAGTCTCTTTGCTCCAGTCCTTTTATTGCAGTGTTCAACACTTCCACTAAGCTGTCAATTGGAATTTTATCTTCTGCTGGTGTTTCTTCTTCGCTCTCCTCGCTATCGGATACCGAAGTTTGAGAGTTCAACACCATACTGTACATTTCGGCTCGGTGAGCCGACACACTGTCGGAGCTTTATCATCACAATGCAGTACTTCAAAGGCGTCATCTTTGGCAATTTCTTTTTCTATTGACTAGACGTACTCAAGTAGTTCAAAAATGTCAGCTTTTTCTTTCGAGATCTGAAATCCTTTGAAATCGGTATCCACGTTTTCTTCGTCCTCATAGAATATGGTTGCCAGCCATAAATTCGGAATTAAAGACAACCGCGAATTTCTACAATATTCCATTCATTCTGGGCAAATCCTCTTTGTGAGCCAGAAGGGGAGAGAAAGTTGTGCATGCATCTTATTTGTTAACATTTCTTGCGTTCTGGACTAGTTGGTTTTGAGTGCTAGAGAAGGTAAGGAAGAAGGTATTGCAACGCTGTGATTCGTTAAAATAGCCCCCCCCCCTGCCCGCAATACCTTTGTCGCACACGTGGTTAAATCCCTTCCCAGAAGGTTACGACTGGTTTCTGCTGACTTGGGGTGCCAATTTGTTAGATAAAAGTTAGGATTTTTTTCTGGAGGGGAGGGGATGGAGTTATGGAATGAAAAAGGTCCGAATTTTGGATAATTCCAGATTTACGACGTTTGACTGTCTATATATATAGTGTACATGAACTCTCCTTAAAGAGTCACGGTTAGGAGATTAAAGAAAAATATAGATTTTTTTTAAAGTCGAGATTTATGCTACCCGCATCCAAGAAATTGAAGACAATTATAAATATATTTAATAGTCGGAACGAAGAAGCTTGCCATCAAAAGTGGTCATAAATTCTTGAAATTTAATTTTCAAAGAGCCCCTACTTTTATATGGGTATTTGGAAAATTAAAAAAGGAGATGCATAGACATTTAAAAATAAAAAGAAATGAAATTTAAAATGGTTATTACACAAATTTTAGTGAAATACTTTGATTCAAGGTGATTTTTTTTTATTTATTATGGTTACAGACATTGAAACAAATGAATGAAGACACAGCAGAAGTTCTTATGACCAAAATGTGTCAATAAGACCACTATCAGAATCACAAGTCACAGTTTAAGAAGTACTGCATAATAACAGTTGGTCAGTACAACAGTTAAAATAGAGAATTAAGAGGAAAAATTGAACTTCTAAAAAAACCCAAATTTTATGTAAAATTACAAAAATTAGTACCAGTTTCATCATAAGCTTGACGTTTCTCGGCATCAGATAAAATGCTGTGAACTTTTGCTAGAATTTGAAATTTTCGAGTGCATTCTTCTCTATTGTGTTCAGCAACTTTGTCTGGATGGACAAGAAGAGACATCTTCTTGTAAGCCTGCTTCACTGCAATAAACAACAAGAAGTACAATTAGCAAGGTATTTACAAATAAAATAGTTGCCTACAGAAAATCATTAAAATGCATAGGTTTTATAGAAAATATAACAAACATGTCGGAGAAAATATTACAAAATTAGGTTCAATAGGGAAAATACCTGGTTACATCAGCCACATGCTCTGGCCATATTTTTGATAATGCAAGTTATGCTGACAATATAAGCAGAATAACATCTGCAGCAATTTTCACTAATTCACCCATCAATCTGGTCGTCAATGATTTCAGACAAACAACACTCCTCCTGATGGTATATTCTAAAATGCCACGAAATTTCTTGATAAAGTTAAGGTCATACATCAAATTCGCGTTCCATGGACAAAATCCGAATACATTTTACAGAATGAATGATGCAATCATCTCGGAAGATAGGTTCAGTAATAAAGCCTTCTTTGTGCAGAAAGTCCACATAAGGAACATTGTAGTCATCCAGAATGGGGTTGTATCCTATAGCTTTCCCCAAGTGTTGGCTTTCATAAATAGTTCAACACAAGTCATTGAAATACACCTCATAAACACAAATTGCCATCCCCGAGCTGTACCCGATATCTCAGGACTCAATTCAGATTATTTGTCTCTCCAAGTGACGCAGAAATGCATGTCACAGGAATACAAGCAGAAAAATTATTTGTTTGACCATATTACACATAGACAGTCAATTCAAAGCCTTCAGGTTCTTTAAGAGCGCTTTTCCACTTCCCGATACGATACCGATAAATCGTACACGATTGTCGTTATCCGATATCGGCGCACTCAAAATACATAAATATACACTATGCGCTTTTCCACCTGCCGATTCTGTCGTATTCGATAAGCCGATATCGCTATCCGGACAATTTTTATCGGAAAGCAGTCGTCTTCCCTTTCGCATCGGTCCGATATTTTCCCGTAGTGGAGTGTGTCCGTGCTGCTTGAAACAAATTCTGCCCGTGCTGCTTGATACAAAATAATGGCTTGTAAATTTGATGTCACGGTTTTATGCGAGCTAGTTGAAGCAAGACCCTGTCTATGGGACAAAAGATCTGCTAGTTATAAAAACAAAGTGATCAGAGAAAGATCTTGGGAAGAAATACATTTCTGGATGATGAATACGATGCTAAAACTTCGTCTGAGAAGAAAGAAACAGGTAATACTCTTCCCTTCTATTATTTCATATCAAAATTAATTATTTTTAATATTTATTGTATGGTGGCCAAAACAGGTACTAATTTATTACATGTGCCAGCTTTGGCCACTTGCATAGCTGAAAAAGGTACAATACATGTTCCACTTATGGCCACCTGGTCATTATTTAAGAATCTTTGTATTAAATAAATATTTCCATTTTGAATGTTTGGTAAATATTAATGTTAGGAAATTTCAACTTGATGAACCACACTCAAGTGATGAGGAGAGGAGTATTATTTTATATGCATGTGGACTAGACTAATTTTAAGAATGATTCTGATACATTTTAATAGTTGCAAAATGTGGACTTGTAGATAATATTAGTATAATAATACAAATTAACCATTTTAAGGCAATTTTTTTTACAAAAATTTACATGCTTTAAGTTATTTGCACATAAATTCTCCCCCCATACATTTTTATTTCCTTTGTTTTTTTAAAAAAATGTATATATGCACTTGGCCAACTATATTAAATTTTTGTTTTTGCATTCCTGTTATTTCAACTCAAATCAAGTTATGTATATTTTGTTAACTTATTTTAAGTAAATATAATGTAATAAAACATATTGCATAAAAAATGCTTTTATTTGCTTATCATTAAAATGTCTGTTAAGTAATATGATTTTAGTGTGGCCAAAAGTGGTACAAATTGGGATAAATGATTGAAAAATTCATAACTTAATCTAAAACATTCTACATAAGTATTTTATAATTAACAGAAAGCTAAGGAAATCTATAAGAGAATAGTCTGGCTTAATATGCTTTAACCAGTTTTCCACTGTGAAATTTCTACTTCAAATTTTCTTTTTTAATATGACCAAAATTGGAGCATCTACCCTAATAACAATTTTTGAAATGTATTATTACAGCAATATTTAGAATTATAAATGTATTGTAGACTTAGAATATAATATTTGTATTTACCAAACCTCACTTGCTTCCAAAGCAATGCTGTTCTTAATAAATTTGGTAAAAAGTATTATTGTGTGATGATCATAATGAGTGTTTTTATACTCTATTTTAAGATTGATATTATCGGTTAGATATACTACTATTTATTATATTGTGAATTTGTTTAACAATACCGATATTAAGTTCTAAGCTGTAATAATGTTTTTATTTCTTATTTATTGATTTCAAAAGGTAGATAAAAAAAAAAAGAAAAGTTAAATTTTGGTCTTAACTTCTGTATAAATATAATGACAAGTCACAAATTATTATAAAGCAAATTTAACAATATGTATAGTTTTTAAATACCAAACATGTTCTATTGATAATACAACTATCAACAGAATATTTTGCTTTAAATTTTTAACTGGGTTTAATATTGTTTCATTTATTCTATTAGTTTATTTCATCATTTTTCTTCTTTCTTTTATTTTAGAAATGGCAGTTAGGTATTCACTTAAATTAATTTCTTGTTTTCGGGTTCTCGCTTTGTTGTTTTAAAAGATCAAATTGTGTAATTTTTCTTTTCATTTTAGGTGAGAAAATACAAATGGACAAACATCAGAGATGCCTTTATAAGAAGTCTGGAATCAAAGAGTGGCCAAGCAGCAAAAAAAAAAAACTATTTATCATGAACACCTTCAATTTCTGTTGACATCTCAAGAGCCAAGTGACACAGACTCTAGTATGCTGCTTGAAGAAAGCCTTGAACAAAATAATACCACACTAGATGTTGAAGAGGATTCAACAAATTCATCAACCTCTATTAATAGACCTTCAAAAAAGCGAAGCAGGAATAATAAAGAACTTACCGACATCAAAAAGGAAATAATGATAGAACTGAAACGGCCAAGATTAGAGGAACCCAAGTGCACTTTTTTTACATCTTTTGAAGAATATGTTGCAGACATGACTGAAATTGAAAAATTAAAACTGCATATGGACATATCAAAATCCATATCAGAAATAAAGGCTAGCAGGCCCCAAGCTGTACCTATGTGTGTGTACACACACGAAAATCAGATTGCCTGAAAAAATTGTGTATATTATTACTAACAACTAACTTTACATAATAAATTTTTTATTTTGTTTTAAAATTTATTCGTTTCTGAAATTTGAGTATTTGAACTGCATAAATATTTACTTTTGATAAAAAAAAACACCTGCTTGTTGAATATTTTCAAAGTGATATTGGTAGGTTTTTTCCTCTCGTTTCTTACTTACTACTCTTGATCTTACTACTCCTGACAAAAATTACATTTCGAAGTATTCATTTTTAGAAAATATAACTTCTAAGCATGTAATGCTTCAATACTTCAGATTGTAAGAACCACTTTGTATTTAATAATTAACTTCCATCTTGACTTCTATATGTCATAAACTCTGTGAATTTAGAAATTGTATGTTGCCATTATATTTTTTTGCCTAACACCTAAATAGTACCTCTAACAAATTATGTTACATTTTTGCCAAATACATTATTCAATTAAATTTAAAATTCATTTGTGTTATGCACAGGACATGTTTGAAATTTACTCCATCTCAACAGTAGGAATTCAAAAATTATGTAATTATATTTCAAATGAAATAAAAACTACTATAGGTAACAGTATATAATTCAGGTAATATTTTGAAGAAAAAAAGTTATTTATTTTACTTAATTATATATTTTGTTTTTAATCTGGCCATTGCAGAATTCAACATATTTACTATATACATATATAGACAATTTTTAACAGGAAAGTAACAACACTATTTCATAGTTTAGAGTAAACAGGCGGTTAATTTGGTGACC
This sequence comes from Araneus ventricosus, assembly GCA_013235015.1. NCBI lineage: Eukaryota > Metazoa > Arthropoda > Arachnida > Araneae > Araneidae > Araneus > Araneus ventricosus. Next base: position 6,322 of record BGPR01022394.1, on the reverse strand, counting down.
TTTGAAAACTTTATAAAGCAATAAAGATAATTAAACATTTTAGTGAAAAAGATATGCATTAGAGAAATTAAGGATTGTATGTACGACTACTTTTCAGCAATAAGTTCTCATATAAACATCGAAGAATACAATTTCAAGATTCTTCTGAAATTCAATAAAAAGCACCATGAAAGATGTTCCTTTTTATTTCAAAGTAATAGTTCAGATATAGAGGGTGAGTGAAACATAATTATCACAATTATATGTTTGTTCAGCTTTTATTACAAAATGACATAATGAAAATGAAGTTAAAATTACAAAGAAAGAATAAAAAATCAAGCAAGATAAAAAAATAACAAAAAAATTCTTCTTTAAATTTTTGCTAATTGCCATGGTAGGCTGCCTTCAGCACTTGTAAAGTTGGCAAAACAAGTACGAATGCCACGTCCACTATGTTTCGAAGTTTCTGTCTTATTTTGTTTAAGTGGTTGTAATGGGCATGTAAGCAAGTCGTCAGATCTGAAGCCGTCCATCTCTCTTACTATGTTGTGTAAAACTACACTGGCTTTGACAACTTGGATGGCAGTCTCCTTTGATAAATTGAGAGGAGTATGGAAAATCCTCCATTTATTGGATAGAATTCCAAACGCACACTCTACATACCTTCTTGCTTTACATAACTGATAATTAAAGATTTTTTGTTTGGTGGACAACTTATGACCACCATAACTTCTCATTATATTTTCTTGCATTGGAAATGCATCATCTGCCACTAACACATAAGGAACTTTAATTCCTTCTGGTGGCAGGGGTGTGGGATTGGGAATATTCAGTTTTTTGGAACACAACAGAGTCCAAAACTCCGTCTGTTGCAATACGTTCGAATCACAGTCTTTGCCATATCCTCCAATGTTCACGTATGAAAATTTATAATCTGCATCTGCCACTGCCAGGAGAATAATGGAGTGATACTTTTTGTAATTGAAATTCATTGAGCCCTCATGAGGAAAGTTAACAATTCGAATATGCTTCCCATCTATTGCACCCAAGCATCGAGGGAAATGGGCATATTTTTCGAAGTTTTTGGCAATCTCTAACCAATTTCCTTGCGTGGCTGTAAGGAAATGTTTGTTTTGAAGGATTGTCCATATGTGGAAGCAGGTTGTTTTTACAATCCGAGAAGCTGTAGTCACTCCTACTCAATACGAGTACGACAAATCAGTGAAGGAGCGTCCAGTGGCCAAATATCTGAAAACAAAAGTAATATTTTAAGTTAATTTGAAGAAGTTAACAACATTTTATAAAATTGTATAATTAAATAATTACATTTTTAGTGACATTTTCAGTTGTAGTCTGCATTTTAGTTCTCAACAATTTGCATAAAAAGAAAAATGCATTTCACTACAGAAATGATTATAAATTAGCATGCATGATTACAGAATAACTGGGTTTTCATATAATTTAAAGTATTGTAATTGAAATACATTGTTTCTATTGAAGTATCTCAATAGAGAGAAAAGGGAGAAAATTAGACTAATAAATTTAAATTCATGTATAAACAGTCAGCTAGGATTTTTTCCTGCGAGATATTTTGAACCGTAAATTTAAAATAAAGAAAGTGATTGTTTTATAAATGTATTAAGCAATGTTTGCTAAATATGAAATATACAAAGCCAGTATAATGAATGCCACAATCATGCAGAATCCAGAAAATTCTAAGGCTTTATAAATGAGCCCCTTTAGTGCAAAGCAATGCTAATTTCTTAATTGTATCATTTTGAAAAAAGGGGCTCCTTTTACATATTTTTGATATAGTTATATGCTAAATATAATAATGATGAATATTTAGTCTAAAAATTTGTTTTAACAAAAAAATAAAGCATAAAAAAACTAATTTATTATTATTTTAAAGAGAATAATATTAAGGAATTGAATGGATCCTTTTTTTTTTTTTAATAATTTTAGATAAGCTGAGAAGTTGCCAATGACAGATTCCCATGAAAATTAGTATACTCTATCAAGCTATTGTAACACTGGATAAGCAAATTTTTGCAAGTTTAAATTATTATAATAAGTATTAGCCCAAATAATTGTGTTAATAAATAAATTGAATAAAAAACTATGGAATAAAACTTTAAAAATATATAATGATTTCTTTGAGAAAATGAGAATGGATACACTTAAGTTAGTTTTTAACTTTTGGGTGTTATGAGCATTGATCACTATGAATAAAACTTGCAGCAGTATACAAAATATTCATGCATGCATATGCTGCGGTTAAAAACGATTTAATTTCTAAAAAATCAAAGTAATAAAAATATAACTTACCTCAGGGTAATTGCAAGCATTTCTTTTGGAGGAATGCATAATCTGAAATGCGTATCCCTCTTCTGTATTGCACTGCAAATGTTCGACAATATGTAGTTGAAGGTTCGCTCACTCATGCGAAAATAATTTTAAAATTTCTCGGGATCCTTTTGCAATTTCTCGAAAAGCGTATAAAAATCGCCTTCAATGTATCTTGCTTTTATCATGTCATGCACCCAGAATCGCTTCTTAATTTCTCTTTTTTTCCTACGGAGGTAAATTAAATACAATAATCGCAGTTTGTTATATTGAGGAGCCATAACAAAATACGTGCAAACACACTGCTATCTCGGAATGAAATGCGGAGGGAAATTCCCCATTTTCGAGAAACGATATCGGTGAAATGGAAAAACAGTTCATTAGACAATACGATACTGTACTAATCGTTGCATTATTTACTGGCCGATTTAGTCGTTGTCGTGTCGGTAAGTGGAAAAGCGCCCTAAGGTTGCTGCAAAATGAGGATGTCACTGGAGTAAATGACTGAATAATTCCATATCATACAGCTCCTGCCACAGGTGTGCTCAGAAATAAACTTAGGGGTCTATTCTGGTACCCCCGGTTAGGTTCGGAGACGTCGCTTTTTATGTTGTTAACGTGCGGAAAAAGTGACGTCTCCCAACCCAACCGGGGGTACCAGAATAGACCCGTTAGTTAAGCTGTGCAGGAACCAGTACTCTGTGGTATCAATTGATTCCTGCTTTGGAAAAAAAACTGACAGTAGCCAAGCACCTTGCATGATAATGATTCTTCAAGGATAGTATCTTCTTTAAGTTAGCACTGCATCTCCTGCAATTGTGTGCACCTTATGCACTCCCAAGAGAGATGGAATATCCACAACAGTGTGGATGTGCTCTCAGACAAACACTCTATGATCTTCTGCCAGTCTGATTCTTGTTTGCAGCTCAATTTCAAATTAAGAAATAAGCAATGTGCACTTAACTCGCAGTTTCATAGCTTGTTTGACATTCCTTTATGAATTTAATTCTCTTTCTGTTCACATATACAAGGTGTATTAGAGACGCATGATATTGGAGTGTAGGATAGATATAAATACTGATTTTATAATATCTGGGGTGTTTATTTTTAAACGTTCAGGCATCTTTAAACGAAAAAAAAAAAAAAAATGTTCATCTTGTATGTTTTATCTTGCTACCTTATTTAATCAATAAAATTTTATACAGTGAAACCTCTTCGAACGGCCAATTTTTCGTGGCATGGATTTTTCGGCCCATAGACCTAATGTTAAAATAACCCCTAGCAACGGCCACCCAACCCCTCTGAACGGCCACCGGGTGGGTTTGCCCAACCCATTTAACAAAACCATCGGTTAGAGATTTACTTTTTAAACTGAAAAACAAACTTGAAAAAATGGTTTTTTTTCTCCGAGAGGGGGAAAAACTTAAAACAGTCACAAACTGTATCCTTTTTTTCAAAAAATGTAAAAAATTATTAAATAAAGTACTATTTTCTCTTTAGATAAGTCTCGAACTTCATTTTAAATAAGAAATATGTGTCAGACTTGTTTTATATTATGTATTATAGCAATTATCTTGTAATTGTAACAAAAACCCTTCAGAGCGGCCAATTTTTCTCGGAACGGAAAGGTAGCTGCTCAGAGAGGTTTCACTGTACCAATATTCTATATTAGCTTTACTACCCAATACCAAAGCAATATGTTAACATAGATCTCAATTGTTACAATATGAAGAGAGCAACTGAACAAACCAAAGCCTCTAATCTTCACAGGAAACTTTCCAGAGTTGCAAATCATGAAGTTCGACCAGTCCAATTCACTCTTTTCTATTTCTCTTCATTTTTGTTTTAACAGACAAGTACACTTACTAGAGATGGAAATTAATTGTTCATGCTTTTCAGCCTCAAAACTGGTCATTTGAATGAAAATTTAGCAAGCAAAGGTCAAATAAAAAAAAAACAGGCCCCCCAGAAAGATTTCTTCTTAACAGCAAATATAGTGCTGCGGTCAATTTTATCTTTAAACAAGGAAAAACCATATTAATTTCTTAACAGTGTAGTTTTATGTACCACTTAATTTTATGTGTTATCGCATTGATTCAACTAAGAACCCTAGGTGTACTTGACATGTTAATGTAATACAGCCATTTTTGCAGTGAATTATAATGGCTATAAATGACTTAATTTTAGCCTATAAGTTTAAAAATACCATAATTCAATGCACGAGTATAGCGTGAGCATTGCTGTTAAGAGTTTGAATAATTATCTGGCAAGCCGGTCTACAGTGTATTTTTGAACAAGAAATTATAGTCCATGACAACTTGCATTGAAAGGATGAAAAAAGCTACAAGCAGCCATCTGTCATGGCATGTATTTCTTCTTAGAAATGCATACTATGTAGTATGTCTTGAGATGCATAAACTTACCTTCATTGCATCTTAAGATGCATATTAAACTTTAATGTGGCTTTATTTTGTAGAATATCAATTATTAGTGTCTGACACTTAATCTGCTTTCAAATATATTAAGATCATATTCAGGATTATTTAATTGGACATTTTTCCACTGGTCATTGACCATAGTTTAAATTATAAATGCAAAATAAGTTCATAATTCTTCAGTTAAGATTATGTAGACTTGCTGCCCAATAAACTTAAAAGGGACTTCAAAGAAATAACTCTTGCATTTTCATTTTTGGATCATTCATACATTTTGCACATTGGGGTACTATGATTTTCTATTTAGGGCAAAGCCCGAATTTCACGAAAAAATTAGGAAATTCAAAAAGAATTTAAAGAAGTTCCGAACTTTTGAATTATTCATTTTTTATGAAATGTACAAACAGCATCAACTTTTATTCACTAAGTCATAATAAAAAGCAAGTACAGTTTTTTCAGAAATAAAATTATCTCTTTCGATTAATAATCCAACAAACTCTCGGCTACCAAACAGATACGAAACGAAAAACTTCCTAGCAGATAATATTAACACATTTATTTACTTTATTAAAACGTAGGTACTTACATTGCTCTGCTGTCGCAGTTTTTTCAATCGAAAGGACATCATATAAGCAACTGCAGTGAAAATATCGCTCACAGTCTTCAATTAGAGGCATGATGTTTAATGTAATTGACTTTGGAAATTATTTGAATTTAGTTCAGAATAAAGATTAAAGCCAGAAACGGTCAGAGCCGTAAGTTATTGAGCCAAATGAAGAACCCGCTGCTTCCCGCTACTTCGAATTATCATATGGTTACAGTTAAAAACACAGAGATGGAGTTAAAGCTTTACTTCCTTTACTTTAAAACGCTAGGTGTAGACCATTTGGAGGCCCCCCAAGGCCTTGCGATATTTTTTGTGGATTTTGAAAGTAATCTAATTTTCTGCTTGCATTTTATTTACATGGGTTTTCTTTTTATTACGTGAACATATTCAAATTAAAATAAAGTATTTTTTTTAAACCCACACCGGTCCGGCCTACCCGAAAGGGTGTAAGGCCATTAGCAGACCGGTGGGGAAATATAAAAGCAAAGCAATACAAAAATATCAATCGGGTCTATTCTCGTACCCGGTTGGGTTGGGAGCGTTTCGCCTTTCGACCGCGGGACGTTAATGGCTTTTTCTCGACCGAAAGAAGGGGTCTGATTCTCGTACCCCGGTCGTTTCGAACTTCTCGCTTTACGCTAGGAAGTGACGTATTTCTGCTGCGCGCGCAGCAAATGAAGCGATCGTCTTGCGAATATTTTTGTTTATGGTTTCAGATTCAGTTCTAGTTTTGAATCGCCAAAGAAACTATGGCGAAGCGTACATTTGCTTCCCAATTCGAAATTATGTTGGATTATTTTGAAAAATATCCACAAATTTTAAGTGGGAAAGTTGATCGCATCTTTTCAAAAGACACTAATGGTAAGAGGTGGGAAGATTTAACTTCTGCTCTTATTAGATGCATTATAATGCATCTTTCTTGCTTTCGTAAGTCCATTGTTAAGGGGGGGGGGGG
>BGPR01022393.1:7341-25427 GCA_013235015.1 Araneus ventricosus | reverse complement strand
CAAAATTTCCTTCACTTAGAAAATTCAAAATTTCCTTCACTTAGAAATTTCAAAACTTTCTTAGTAAAAAAGAACATTTATTTACTTTAATTCTCTTCAAAACGTAAATGGTTGAATGATGAATGTTCTCTTTGAGGTAAGGTACTTTCCCAGGTTTTCTGTTGATGTAAGGTAATTTCCCAGGGTTTCGAGCTGCGATGTACAAGTTGGTGACATGCTTCAATTCTGTTAAATTCATTCTAAAGCCGTCAATGAAATCTCATATAGAAAAAATACGTCTCATTATTCCTTTAGTTTCATGGAATAATGCGATTAGCCAGAATATATTAGAAAGTTTCTCGCCTGTGATTTAAATTAGTTTCGAAAAGGTTTTCTCTTTTAAATTCGGTTCTTGCCTCTTGTGTCTCATCAACATTCTTCATTTCTTAAACTTTTAACTGATTTTTTTTCTTTCTATTAGTGACGATATTTAATGAAATATCAAAAGGGTTTTTCTTTTCATTGAATGCCTGCTAACGACGCAACGCCTAGAACTTCGTCATTTCAGGAAAAACGCAAAAAACGGAATTTTTTGGCCCATTTCAGTCTTTAGCATCATTAACACAGAATGTTGTGCGAGAGATTTACATGAAGACAGCGGCGAATCTAGGATTTGGTTTGGGGGTGGGGTGAAGTATAAACAGTTTTGCATCGTCGTGACGAATGTCAAAGCTTACGGCTTATGTAAACCAAAATATTTTAACTTTACTCACCTGACAATAAGAATCATAAAGAACACTGCAATACTTTCGACAATTTAACAAAAAACACACAATGAAATAACTAGCAAAAACATGTTTTTGACCGTATCAACGCTGCGAACACGACTGGAATTAGTACAAAAGTGGGAAAACTTTCAAGCCCATCAAAAACCAGGAAGAAATGTTTTCACTTTTTTAAAAGGGATATTAAGAAAAAACAGCTGTAGTGATTTTAAATAAAATAAAGATTTCTGTTCTAGCTCTGGGGGCGGCAGCCCGATAGCCACCCCTGGATTCGCTACTGCATGAAGTTATATAATTCTTTTTATCCGTCCACATTTGCTGTGTTGAGCTGCTAATTGATTTTTTTCCTTTCTACTAGTGACGATATTTAATAAAATGTCAAAAGCGTTTTTCTTTTTCATTGAATGCCTGCTAACGACGCAACGCCTAGAATTTCGTCATTTCAGGAAAAACACAAAAAACGGAATTTTTTGGCCCATTTCAATCTTTAGCGTCATTGACACAGAACGTTTTACGAGAGAGATTTACATGAAGATATAATTCTTGTTATCCGTCCACATTTACTGTGTTGAGCTGCTAATTGATTTTTTTTCTTTCTACTAGTGACGATATTTAATAAAATTTCAAAAGGGTTTTTCTTTTTCATTGAATGCCTGATTTAATCACATTCCTGGCGACTAACGAAGACCTAATTGAATGTCAAAATACAACACCGTCACATACTCCTGCCTAGAAATAGATACTCCCAAAGATTCACCTCCTAGAACCAGAAGTTCGAAGAATTCCCAGTTGAGCAGCAGAGCACACTAGCTTAAAAACAGCACCCAGCCATCACCAATTCTTCCGTAATTCATTCGAAAAATTTACCCTTCACATCACTGCCAACCCTTGAGTAACAATTCCAGCGAAACCTCAGTATAAATAACAAGACAGAACAAAAAAAAAGCAGTCCCACGATTTTTAGGATGGTTGCGACAATTTTCATTGATATAACCGGTGTAATACGTTATTCAATTCTTCTTTTTCGTCGCATCGAACACTACTATCAGCCCCGAATCATGGAGCTGCAAATGTATGAAAAAATGTAACTAAATGAAACATTCAACCCTTTCACTGCACTCAAATTTGATAACTCCCCTTGTAAATTTTTATATTATACTCGGATTGTAATCCTCAATGTGTTTTTATTTTGTTCTTCTTTGTTCATGTATAATTATGTTCCCTGTCAAGTGTATTTATATCCTAATATTGTATTTTTTTTTTGCTTTTGCTTTTCCATAAAGTTTCACACATACTCATCCAACCGACACGGTGTCGTTTAGGCGCCGAGTTCGGGGGTATGCTGTGGTGTTATGCTAACGACACACCGCCTAGAATTTCGTCATTTCAGAAAAAACACAAAAAACGGAATTTTTTGGCCCATTTCAGTCTTTAGCGTCATTAACACAGAATGTTTTACGAGACAGATTTACATGAAGATATAATTCTTGTTATCCGTCCACATTTACTGTGTTAAGCTGCTATATATAGAAGTAATATAGGGCCTTTCTAGCTTGCTGAGCCGTGCAAAATCGCCTTTTTGAATCATCCCATAAAACAAGAGCCTTCTCGTCATACGTATAAACACTACCCTATGGTTAAAAGCGCGTGGCATTATTTGCGGCAGCAGTGTTATCGGCAAGGGATCACCATATGGCCCGAATCTAATCCGTTATGAATTGGGCTCTGGCCAGATAATTCTTCGATGTCATACTATGCTGGTTACGTCACAGATAAGGTGAAACTTTAGTCTTGCTCAAGCGCCCGATAATGCTAGATTTGTCTACCATGAGATGTGATGTATCCTGCCGCATTCCTAGAGTTAATAGGATCGTAAAATTTTGTGTCTGTCTGATCTTTTAGTGGTAATTTCTAGTAAAACCTACCGTATATATTTTTACTAGTGTGAGAGATGTGTATGCAACATACGGAATTACAATTTTTTGTTGGGAGAAATTAGATATCCATCTTTACTTTAGTTTTATGGTTTCCTATTTATCAATTTTATGAAGATTTTCTACAGACTTTAATTTATTGGTTGCACAAAATGGATTTTTTCAAAGATTAATCGAATGTATATATCAGTGAAAAAAGTTCTGTGTGATCATAAATTGGGAGTTATCTTTGAACAATATTCTGCTATAAAATTATTATTTTATATTTAATGTGTTAAAGTCACAAATCTGAATTCCTTTGGTTAAATTACCTATAAAAGGTAAACCTTTTAAATTAAGTTTATTATCCATAAATACTTCAATAAATAGTTTTATGAATTTTCGGACAAATATGTTGATGATAAAAAAAACCATCTACAAATACGTTCTTCTATAAGAAATTAAAATAAACTTCAGATATAAACTGGAACTGGGTTTTTCAGGTGCCTTGAAAACGATAAAGAAAGTGCATTAAAATCAGAATTTGCGATTATTATTTTCAAATGAATAAATTTAAATTTAGAAGAAAATTTATATTTGGGTTTGTTTAGGTCTTACTTTTGAAGCCCAGACCCAATATGGGTAAAAAAATATAGTTATTTCTTCAGTCTGCTCAATCTGGTGGTGGGAAAATACGAACAGCACTGTTTCTTTATTGTTTTAAATGATTTGGGAAACAGTTCAAAGCCGCTATGAAAATAAAATTATAACAAGTGTTAAGAATATCGTTATAAACTTCTGTTGGAATTAGAGTTCTTGTAATATTCTGAAGCCATTCTGATTGTTTAAAATTATTTTATTTAAATTATTTAAATATGTATATTCTATCTTGATACTTCAGATGACCGATATTTGAATTATTAAATGTTACTTAAAAAGGCCATTATAGGTTAATGATTCTTCTTCCACTCTTTGAACTTTTACCTTACTTTCATGAATTTATAAAAAAAACTTGAAGATGGCAATTTTATTGCTTTTTTCATGAATCTTCAGCTTATTTTTTTTCCTTACTTTCATCTGAAATCATGTTTTATTTTGAATTTGATTGCTTTAAATAAACTTTGGATTCGGTTTTGTTGTTTGTCAGAAATCTAAAAAAATTCAACAAATGTCATTTGAAATTTAATGCAAAATAGTTGCCAGTTTGTCAGGTAAATATGCCATATGTTTACGAGACAGCAATACCTGGAAGTAAATCAAAACCTAAACACTAATGGATAATAAAAGTAACATATTTGCCCTCCATTGTCTTAAGTTCTTATCTTTATGTCGAATATCTGTAAGAAGCTTCTAAAACAATTGCATTATAAACTTCTGTTGCATCATCGAATTCTTATAGACCACCCATCTGGACAGATTCCCAGACAAATACTGAATAAACACTCGATGCAGAAAAAATCACTTGACTTGAGCCATACAAATCCATTTTATCCTACAGAAAAACCTGCTTTAATCTTCTATCCGGTATCGATGAAGCAGAATCGATAAGAACAAGCTGCTTCCTGGTATTCGTATTGAGATGAACTTGGATTTTTTGAATGGAGATTGTTTGAAGAATACGTTAATAAGATTAATATGTGAAGTTCCTGGTTCATTCATATTTGCTTAACAAATTTAATTATTATAACTAGTATTAGTTATTATTTATGTCAATCATGGGGGATTGAAATACATTTTATAAAGTAAGACGAAATTAATAAAAATGTTAAACGATTTTCTTACTCGGTGATATTATATTTTCATAGAGCAGTAAATGACACTTCAGAAATAGAATCTACTTTATCATAGATGGCTAATTTAAGGATATAGAATAAAAAATTGTTCCACCAAGAATTTAGAAATTTTATACCTGTCAAAGATTCATCAGGCACGAGTTTGCCGGAGATACTTATATCGTGCAACTTATTGCAAAAATAAACGCAACTTTTATTTATGTGTTCTGCATTTATTATCTTTACAATAAACAAAGATTATATAAAAAATTACACTTAAATTTAAAGAACGATATAAGTATGTAATACGATGCACAACATAAGTATCTTCTGCATACGCGTGCATGCTGGGAAATTAATTATTTAAGATGTATTTAACTTTTATGCTATATTGTAACATATTATGCTTGTATTAAATATATCCTTTTATTAAATAATTATGAATGAGTATATTAATGACTGTGATCATCAAAATGATCATAACTGATACTTGTATATTGTTGTAAAAATACAATCAAATCAGTTAAAAAAAGTAGAATTTTTTATCACTTTTCATTATTAATCATCTATTTGCAGGACAGCAACAGTACTTTGCTGGAACAGATGAATGTGAGTGATAATGCATTTTTTTTCCTCTAAGAAATTGTGGTAAAATTAAAAATCTTAAGTAATATATTTGGGAAAATATTAAAGAATGTATCTTTAAATGAATCCAGACAACGAAGAAAAGAATTTTTAATCATATTTTATATACTAGTAAAAGTCCATTTTTTTACTTCCGCTTTGATTGTATTTTTTATGAACAACATTTTTACAACATTCCTTAAAATATGAAGGGCTTTTGATTCCAAACACCAATATCAAGATTAAATTCACAAACTTCTCAGCTTTCTTCATTTCTTTAAATATAATAAAAATTTCTAAATATGTAAAAAAAAATGTAAAACTATTTTTTAAAAATTATAAACTTATAGTTGAATTTGTTTTCTTGACCTTCTCGGCCATCAGTCAACTGGGTGGGACAAAACACTCAAAGTTAAATAGTACATAACAAAATCACTCAAATTACAAAATAAACACTATATTGTAGCATTCACAATACATTTAATCGTAGTACATTGCATAAAATTATGAGACATTTCTGTTAAATTTTTAGTAACTAAGATTTGCCATTTTTAAATATTTTTATAATTTTCTAAATGTACATATTTAACACGGTTTTAAAACAAATTTATTCTAACTTTGGTTTGAAATATTCAGAATTTGCACCCAAATCAGAAATTAATTAAACCTAGCATAAATAGTGCATCTCACCCACGAAACACTGATAAAAGATGGAATAAATTTTTTTTTCTAAATACAGATTTGCTGATAAAGCGTTTTCGCATAGAAATAAAAAGCGGTGAGAAATCCGGAAGTGCTACGTAACAAGGAAAGTTAATGGGTTTATGTCCATGTTTATTTATACCTATCAATATGATGACAGCTGCCTCAATCTTACAGACAGTATTTCAGCCGTTATGCTAAACAGAGCGAAAGGACATATCGCGGCTGCTTTGATGATCTCTCGATAATAAATTTCGGAGGGGAGAACGATCTTCAGTCCTGTAAGATGTTTATTTCTTGCAATCTTGTTTCAGTTTAATGCGATGATTGATTTCGTGGGAATTTCGGTTTTTTTTTAATTCTTAAGTTTCAGGTGCAGAAGAGAATGCATCGATCTTTGTTCAAAGGCCTTTAACCTTTAACATTCTATAATTTGTCGAAAAACAAGTCGAAGCTCACATTAGTCTTCTTTTAACTGAATTTCTGTCTGAAAAAGAAAGATAATCAGCTGTATAATTTATATCGGTGCACTGAATCCAAAATGCAGATATATAATGCTATCAGATTTTCAAATTTCAATCGTGGATGCTCTAGAAGTTGAATGCCCAGCCCGGGACGCATATTTACAAACCCTAGCCTGATAGAAGTGAGGCAGGAAATCGGACAATATGATTGGCTCGCTTCGCCGAGAGCCGATGACGTCGTTCTTTGCTCTCGTGCCTGTACTTTTCATTAGTATAATTTCTTGCAGTGTGGGATGTTTTATTTTTTATGATATTTTAAAAAATAATTTCATTTTTAAAAATATTGCAACTCACGGAAGAATGTTTTCTGTGCTCAACTGTGGGAAAACGGAGAAGAAAAGTAGGACGACTCTTGTTTTGTTATGATTGCCGTACACTACGTGCGAGAGCTGGAAACGACGTCACTGCTCCTCGTAGCCAATGATATTGACTGATTTCCTGCCTTAGTTCTATCAGGGTAGGGTTTGTAAATATGCGCTCGGGACGCTAACCCTGAGTGTGAGCTGAACAACAACAACAACAAAAAACAGAGGGAGTGGTCTCGCCAAAACTTTCTCGTATCCGCCCTAACGCGAGTGAGGAAAAAAATTACAAATAGCGGCTGAAGAATCTGGAAGATTCCCTAACACAGGTGGTCAAAAACGCGGGAGCTGTTTTTGCATCATACAATGGTGAAGAAACCGAATATGCAAATCGAAACCCTGTTTTTCAACTGATTGAAACGAAAATTGAGCAAGGATCTACAATGTATGTTAGCAGACCTCATACCAATTTTTATTTATCTAAGTTATACGGTATAGAAGTTATCGTGTTAAAAAGTATGCGATTATACAGACCGACAGACAGTCAACCCTTTCACTGATTTGGTTCACAATTTGATACGGACTTAAATCCTTGATGATAAAACTGTGTACATCATTTTATCTCTCTAGCTATTTAAGTTTTAGAGTTATCATGTTCACATGAACACGGACAGACATCCCGTGGACGGATTTTCTCCAAATAGAAGATAGAAACCTACAAATTATGTGTAAAGATCACATACCAAATTTTATCGCTCTAGCTCTAATAGTTTTTGAGTTATTGTGTTCGCAGACATACAGTCATAATTCCAAAATTGTGTTTTTCGGACTCTGGGAGGTCTGAAACGTGGAGATTCGTCAAAATCTCGAGTTCGAATTTTTTGACGATTGTAATACTTTCTCTTTGTACACTTCGTATACGAGAAGTAAAAAAAAAATTCAGAAACAATAAAACGAGTTTATTATTAAAAAATTGGAATTTAAAAAAAAACGGAGAGGAAGAAAAAATAACATTAAATATTGCTAGAACTTTAACAACTTTTTACTTTCTCGTATACGAAGTATACAAAGAGAAAGTATTGTAATCGTCAAAAAATCCGAACTCGAGATATTTTTTCAGTGATTATTCTAATTGGTTATATTAAGACAATCATATTCTATGTTTTGCAAATGTTGAAAAAATGTTCTAATAATTAATTTTTCAAATTGAAATCTTTTTAATATTTTTTACTACGGGCTATTTACTTAAATCATAAACCGAGACAACTTGAGGCATTTCTTTGAGGCGGCACGAATAGTTAAAACTTGGGAGTGTAACGGTTAAACCAAGTCGTCTGATAATTTTGATGTAAGGAAAAAAAGTTGTTTCTTTTCTTCATAAAAATTAAAACTGTGAATTCACTCTACGATTTTCATCTCTAAGTTTAAAGTGAAACCATAGTAACCCTATGGAATATTAATAAGAGACTGTATAATAAACAGTTGTAAAAAATTTAGATAAATAAATTACTTCGTTTGACTTGTAGATATCCTTTTAAAGCACAAATGATAAAATCTGTGTCAGCATTTTTACCCACAAGAAATTTGATGGCGACAAATGATAATACCTTAATTCGTATGATGTTCATTTTTCACCAACAACAAGAGGTTCAGTGGTGTATCCATCATGATCCTATTCAACAGCATCACATAGGAATTCAGCCTATTAAACATGTTCCTAGTTTGCAAAATTAGAAATGAGTTCTTTATGATTTACGGTATGAGGGAAAATATTGAATTCAGAAACACAAACGTCTTTTGCTCATGCAGTGTTCATTGCAACATCTGTCACAAGAATTTTAAACTTTGTGACAGATGATCTGTCGCATATTTTTATACTTTGTGACAGATAATCTGTCACAAAATTTTTAAACTTTGTGACAGATTATGTGTCACGAATTTTTAAACTTTGTGACAGATTATGTGTCACAAAATTTTTAAACTTTGTGACAGATTATGTGTCACAAAATTTTTAGACTTTGTGACAGATGATCTGTCACAAAATTTTTAAACTTAAAGAAATTTTCAGTTTATGTTGCTTTGATAAAAATAATTGACAAAAATGGTGCTGAAATTTTCCTCAGTGTGTCTCTGAAAACAAACTCTTTAAAAAGTATCCGCATGAAGAAGACTTACACTACCCGATCTAGTTTACGTTAGTAAATAGCAGCAACTGAATAATTGGCAAAACAATTTTTGTTAACAGTTAATAAAAAAAGTAATACATCTTCTAGAAAATCTTTATAATTTTTGGAAGTCCGATTAGAGTATATGTGCTTGAATTGAATTTAAATTGCAGCGCAGTAATCTTCTTTTTGAAAGTTTTGTATAATGATTCTAAAGCAATAAAAAACACTCGACAAGTTCACAAACTGACTTTGAATATCGTATCTTTCAATTAAACTTTAATGCTTGCAATCTTTTTAACACAGTACTTTTACTAAGTGGTGTGTTTATTTCAACAGAACTGCAATAAAGCATCATCTCCAATCCCTAATTTTAAGAATATAGTTATTCATTAAAGAACTGGAGAGATTGGTTGGACCATCTGCGGCTTTGAAAAAGTAACAATCGCGACATTGATGAATCAGTTGCCATTGAAACTCTCACCTCGTGCGACAACTGTCCCGGGACCCGCGTCTTAGACTCTCATTGTTGGCCCAAGAAGGCATGCACATGATGTCATAAATTCCTTTTAAGTGACATTCATGGAATGGAGATGAATGGGTGTTGCATAGTTAATTTTTTACTCGCAGTGCGTTTCAGCTGAGTAAGTCCTGCCAGAACACGCTGCGACATTTTTCAGGGAAAAAATGTAATTAGGGGAGGTGGACAAAAAAGGAATGAATCATTATGGGGTTGTATCTAGGTAAATTAAAGCGTGGTCATAGAAGAACATAGAAAAAAGTGATTTTTTTTCTAAGAAAAAGGAGGGAAATAAAAGAACAAATTCTTGGTTCTCTGAAGAATTAAGAAAAGATAAGCAAACTTTTCTGAGGATCTTGCTTTCTTTCTTGCTTTGTTTGACTAATGTTTTTTATACACTCTTCAAAATAAGATTTAAAAAGTTGGGGAAAAATATGAAAATTAAATACTTATAATAATGTAGAGAGCTTCACAACTGTTAGGTATTTTTTAAACTACCAAAGTAAAGGGAAGAGCATTTGGTATTCCTCGTTTTAAAAAGGAAATGCATTTTTTTCTGAACTGAAAATTTCACGCTGGCATCCAAACCTTTAGAAAACTTGTACGTATGTATATCTAACGTTAAGCCTTTTGAAGAAATTAATCTCCATACAATTGAATGAACAATGGCGATGTTATTTATTAGAAAAATGCAATTTTTAACCCTTTGAGTACTGAATTATTTGAAGATTTTTATGCCCATGAGACGGATTTAATTTGTCGCTATATGGATTAATATGTAAAAGTAATACATTTTATTTGGAATATACTTATATTGGTGATATAAATATAGTTTTGAAACAGCATTTTAGTTACAAAATATAAATAAATATATAAATGAAACAAAATATAAATATTTATTTAGAACAAGAACCAACTTAAAGTCTAATAATTTTATACCGTGTGGTATTTTTCAAAACGTGTCGGTAAATGCAAAGGTACCTGGCATTGTTTGCATTGCCAAGTGGTTTCTTTTCTTATTTTATGTTTATAATATACACGACACCGTTTTGTAGGGTGTTTCTTTAATTCTGTTGCTGGAATATTCTCCGGAAAATGTGCCCAATTTTTCGCTTGCAAACGATGTGGCGCATCGCTACTTGTAGGACGCCCACGGATATTATAATTTGGCAGAACTTGCGCCAATAATTCTTCTTAAATTCAGATGACGAGGCAAACTCGTCCACAATCGTCCACTGCCCAAGTAAGCAGATGACGAGTCTCACTCGTCAAATGTACCCAAAGGGTTAAAAATTAAAATAGATGGTTCGTTCATACATTCAACACCTAGAAAGACCAGCTCATCCCTTTACTTTTAGAGAATTAATTGACCCTCATGGGGACCTCTCAAAAATGGAGACCTGCAAGCACATAGGAGTGGAGAACTAGAGACAGATAAATCAGGCAGTCAAATTTATGACAGTAATTAGCTCTGTTTTTTTAAAATAAATATTTCTTGCTTTCTAAAATTTTCCAAAATTGATTCGCAAACTGAGGTCTTGGTGTGAACACCATTTAGAGACATTTTGAATAGACAATTTGATGTCCTGATATATATGAAAAATTTCAGTAGGGGGCTTCCGTTGTAGTTTTAAGGTTTAGATTTGACTTATATTTTTTAGCGACATGGATTGCCATATGTTCTCAGGTTAACCTAACGTTATATTTACGCGATACATAGCGTCGAAGCAGTCTAGTGCTGCAAAAACACTTTTAATAAATGCTGCATATATTATATCAACACAGTTTTGAGTAATGAGAAGCAAAAATGCATATGCAAACCAGCGGGAGTGGCCTCCCCTAAACTTTCTCGTATACTTTTCAAACATTTGTCATTTCCCTTCCCCCTGCGTTGATAAAAAGTTCGAACCAACTGTAACCCAGAATGCAATGACTATCAGAAGGTTTTTCATTGTTGATTATAGTGATAGTAAAATATTGAGGTGAAGAATCATATTAAAAAAGATATATATGTATTAAAACTTCGCAATATTTATTTTTTATCAAACTCTAGCAATGCAAGTTCCGCGTGCGGAGAAGAAAACAGGAGAATAGCTTGCTCACTGAATAGCTTGCGCATGCGCAGAGATTGTTTCCAATACATAAGAAAAAGGAGACGCCCTAAATGTTTGCTCTCTTATAAAATCTCGCCGCCGGAATTGGGTTTTGGCAAACTGCCAAGATTTCGGAGTATCCCTTCTTTGCACAGGCATTTACGCATGCGCATGGAGTAGAACAAGTATGCTATTATACAGACCGACAGACAGTCAGCCCGTTGACGGATTTGGCCCAAAATTTTATACGGACATACATTCATGACGATAAAAGTATGTACCAAATTTTATCAATCTAGCTATTCAAGTTTTTGAGTTATGGTGTTTACATGAACGCTGACAGACAGACTTCCCGTAGATGCATTTTATCCAAAATTTGACAGAAACCTACAAATTATGTTTAAAGACCACATACCAAATTTCCAACATAGAAAATAAACAACTTATATCTTTTCTTTCTTTACCAAACTTACATAATATTTATATTATTTATTTTAAGTTAAAAACAAATATTCATGTAAGATATATCCAAGACATATTGATTTATATTTTTATTTACGAACAGCCAAATTCGATTTTGGTGTTCACGATATATATTTTGACAGTGACAAATAAGAAGCCAAAATAACGAAAAATTAGAATGTCGTTATATCGAAACCCAACTATATATTTGTATGTATGCGTATACATCATTGCCAAATCTAATAAACAGCAACAGATAAACCATGTTCTTTCACTCGGAAAAAAGTGGAAGCTCTTATTTTTACTCGAAATACACGGCTAGAAACTGATAAAATGGGACAAATAATAAAGCTGCTGCGTTACAGACCAAAATAAATTTTCTGTAGGGGAACTAGAGTGCTTCTCCTCCCCCTACATGATAGTTGCAAGGGATCGGGGCTGGGGGGTGGGAAGAACAACATACCAGGCGAAAGATAATATTTGTCTGCTCCTCAATTTACATGATAACAAAAGTTATGTAGTATTTCGCGAAGAAGAACTGCATTTTTCTCCAAGCGTTATCTATCTAATTCCGGCTAAAACATTGGTTAAAACTTGTACCACTCGAAGGAAAAAATTGAGGCTTTATTTTCTAATTTCGCGTTCTTTTATTTCTTCCTTGGTACACGGATGGATTAATTGGCTATGTAAAGTTAGTTCGCTAAATTTAGTCTGCGATTCTTTCGATTTCATAAGAAAAGTAGCGAAAGATTTTTTTCAAAAACATTTATTCATTATGTATTTTATTATATAAATTAATATTATTAGTAATTATCACTAATATTAGTAGCACGAACTTACAAAATTTAACTTTTTGTTTGGGGTTTACATAAATTTAAGTAAACTAGAAGTCGCCCAGCGATCGAAATTCGACCGTAATTCATTAAATTTTTAAGTTTGGACGTTATTGAGATTCTTTTGTCAAAGAGTATGCCTCTAGAATCATTGCATATAATTTTTTTGAATTTTGTTCTTTTACGTCAGCTGCGAGCGTGTACAAATACGTCATTATGCATTAATTTTCGAATTATTTCAAAAATATGAACGATAGGAAAAATCAGGTATAGCTTGGCTAAGTCATATTTAAAAAACAATAACGCGTTTTTTGACATTTTCTTGGTTTTTTTTTATTGCTATACTGGCCAGGTTTCGCCAAGGCTACACAGTTAATTTGGCTATCTTTTTCAAATTATATAAAATTTAAATAAAAAATGAAAGTTTTTTTATAAATAATCTAAATAAACTCCCTCTTGGAGTGGATTTCACTGCGGGGGGATTAAATCAATTACAAATCATTCACTCCGCAAATTTTTTACAGTGTACGAACGTAAATAATGAATGTTTTATTTTATTTAATTTAATGTATTTGTAACAGATATTGTACATACATTTTAACTTTCTGCACTCCTTCTCCATATGAACTTCAACTATGACAAATCTCACACTCCTCCGTGCGCGCAATGTGCTTAAAAAGGGGTACAATGTTTCTTCTTCACGTATTAATATATAGATTATATGATATTTGCGTTATTTTATCATTTCAAAAATATCTATATTTCTGTATCACACAAAGGATTTTTATAATTGTGAAAAAAAATTTCCAATTTGAGATGTTTTTAGAAAAAATAGTATATACATTTTATAAAACATCATTATTTTAATAAAATTTGCTTACAAATATACTGAACTGTATTTGCTTTGAAAAAATTTAATATTTGCTTTGAAAAAATCAAATAAATAATAATAAATCCAGATATATATGTGAAAACAAACTAGATTATAAAAGTTAGACAAGTTATTTCTCTTTTCCTCGAAAGGAATGCTTGTGTCCTTCAGAATTTGAATCTGCCATCATATTCCCATCAAATTATCCTTGAAATCGTTTCTCCATGCATTTTATATCTTGGTTTCAAATCTCACCCATTTCTTCACTTAACATAACAAGAGTTTCAGAAAAATACTCAAAATGGGAATGCAAAAATAGTATTTTTGAGATCATGTAACAACCCTGTTCTTCAAAGATCTGTAGCACTTTTGCTGCTGTTATTGTATAGTTAGGATCCTGGCAATTTCCTAAAAAAATTTGAGTGACGTCTTTGAAAGTAACTCATTCCTATTTCTCTATCGATTTCATTTTCCTTCAAATTTTTGATCCTTCATTAACTGACTTATATCTGAGCCGACGAACACACTTTCTTTGATTTTACCTTCTTATAAATGTGGAAAAATATCAATTAAATATCTAAAGCAGTCATAATTTTTATCCAAAGTTTTAACAAAACTTTATTCAAAGCTTTAACTTCTAATTTTATGTGCATGGGTGTTAAGCGGATTTGTTTTGGTCCTATAAATTCTGCCGAATCACATTCTTTGATTCTAGATTTAAATTTTTCCTTAGCGGTCACTCCTTCCTTATCCAGTACTGTTTTTAGAGCTATTTTTCCATTCACGTAGGGAGGCCGCTGTGGCCTAGTGGTAAGGTCTCGGGATCGGAGGGTCGCAGGTTCGAAACCCGATTCCACTGAAGGTCCGCTATGTATGGGACCTGTTGCACGCTAAATCATACGTAGTGGTCAAACGTCCTCCCGATATAGTTTGGAGAGGGGGGGGGGTGCCAGCTCAGGTGTCGTCCTCGTCATCTGATCGAGGTTCAAAATTACGAGGTCCGTCCCTAAATAGTCCTCGTGTTGCTTCAAAACGGAACGTTAATCTAACCTAACCTAACCACCTAATCCAGTCACATAGGAGACAGGGCATTTTTGAATAGACTCCTTGATAGCCTAATAATATGGTTAAACTTTTAAAATCCTCACAAATGTGGCATTTAAATTCTTGATATATTATATTAATGAGGATTATATCGAGGTTTTCGTATGATTGTTTTAAAATTACTAAATGAGGTAGAGGTATTGGAGAATGAACGTTACCATTATGCAGTAAGATATCTTTTTAAAATTCTATTAATAGAATCAAAAGTCAATCAGTATATTTTCCACTGGATCATGATCAGTGGAAGATAAATTAGATAACTGCCCAAGAACATCTAATTAATATATAAGTATTCCCTGGTAAATTCTTTACCAAGGAAATGTTGTTCCTGTAGAAAGTAAATTTTTAAGTCGCGATCCTGAAAACTTGAGCACTTTGTTTTGAAAGATTTGAAATGCTTACCAAATTATTTTATTCACCTTGTTCAAATTTTTGTGCTCCAAGTTTTGTTTCTGGGCTTGTGTGGGACTACAATCTTATTTTATAATTCTGCATCTTTTATTTTAGTATTGCATTGTATATTTATTATTGGTCATTTTACGCAGAAATTAATTTTAAATTCTTCTAACAAGACATCTTATGCAATTGTAATTTCGCATTAATTTTTATTAAATAGCCCCACCACTCCTTTCTATTTGTGAAAAATTTGTGGGTGTTGGTATAAAACAAATATCATTTTTGCGATCAGCGTGTCTGATTTACTAAAAAATATATAGCTTTCTGCAAACCCCAGATTCGTGTTGGCCAGTGTAATATTAAATTATTTATTGAAATTACATTTAAATAATTAATTTTTTTAAAAAAAATATTGTAATAATTACAGTTATCAAATTCTGCCAAAATTGAAAATCATTGTTTTAAGAATTAAAAATCTAATTTAACATCCTGTATTAGAAAAATAATGTTAAATGGTTAATTTTTTTGTATTTTGAAATTAAATTTTGAATCGAAATTATCATGCAATTATTGATTGGAAAAAAATAATTTCAATATGTCGTACTCTTTTCATATTTATTGATTTTTATTTTTGAACATTCATTTATATATGCATCTCAAAATTATTCAGTATTTCTGGAGGACAGTGGACTAATCTTATATTTTTAATTTTTCTACTTTGAAATGAAAGTTTGAAAAATGTTTATCATACTGAATTAACTATCACCCTATAGATCATTAGATGTTATAACCTTATTTGGGATACTTACTGTTATTTCAAACCATATAAGAACGTAAAGGTCACCTAAGATGCTTAAGAGTGTTCATGTGATATTTGTTCTTAAATTAATTGTTATTTGTAGTTGAAATGGGATACACGAAAATTGATCTAGCAATTGAATAGAGATATTGAAAGTGAAAGTAAAAGTTGAAATTAATTTATTTTGACATTGGCGGGACATGAATTGGATTCGTCAATAAGAAAAAGGCAATATGAAAACTTTTGCTTTTGGAATCTCACTTAACCCACGATTCATGCTTACATATTCCGCAATTTACACGGTTGGAAGGTGATCTATTTTCTATTACATCCCACATTATCCGTGGCCTAGTGTAATTATTGCTAACTGTTATTACTTTTAATTAAATTATATTATTGCAATGCCTATAATTAAAAAGTTCTTTTCGTTTCAAAGTTTTTGGATTTGTTTGGATTGTTTCATCGAGATAGCGATTTAAAGATTTCAATTAAAGTGTTCAATTTTATTTCGATATGTTTCTCAAATAGGAAATAGAGAACTGAGGAAAAAAGGAATTTTCTTGATTAAATTTTTCTTATTATATGTCTACATTTCACTTAAGTCTGTTTATTATGCTTTATTCGTCATTTGGCCTTGTAGATAACAATTAATATTAGCAAGTTTTAAGACAATTAATATAAGCAAGACAAATTTTAATTTAATGGTAAGCTCTCAATAGGGATGTGAAAAACCTACCGGTTTTAACCGAAAACCGTTTTTTTTTTGTTTCGGTTAAACAATTTTTTTCGGTTATTTTTTTGTCCCGGTTATAACTGTTTTTTAAATCTAATTACCGGGAAAGAAACCGGATCGGAAGATACGCTCGATTTTAGGTTCGATTAAACTAAAATTTACCAATTTATGAAGCTTTAAATTTCATTATCTTAGCCAATCAACGACAACCGCTTCCTCGAGGAGCATGTTCTTCAAACAGTAATACTGAATTTTATGAAAATTGAATATCCTGAATACAAATTGATACTAATAACTTAAATAAATAATCTTAATTGCATTTCGATTATAACTATTCGAGGATTCATGTTTATTAAATTTTAATTTGTGCATGAACCCGTATCATTTAGCTTCTCTTAGTGTGTACGGAAAGTCACATCTCTGCAATACCGATATCTTTCTGAATATTAATGGCATTGAACTGGAATAAGTTGCTCTATATATCTGGCTCTGAAGTTATAAAAGAAAAATTACGCTATATATATACCTAAGTATTCATATTTATACTACTATAAGCATTCATATTTTATTTAATATTAAAATTATTTAATTCAAATTTTGATACAATGCTTCTCTTGCATGTTATAAAATATTCTGTAAGTTTCATATTATTTGGTTGAAAACTCTGCATGTTATAAGCAAAAAACATGCTGAAAAATTTGGGATTTTTTCAAAAATCTTTACCTCCTCGAATATTCATGCTATTTTTACGAAAATACATGCAAATATTATGGATAACAAAGAAAGCCATTGACTAAAGTTTCATCTCATTATCAGCTTTCTAGGAAACTCGGTGGGAAAAAAATAATTTTCGTCTTCAACTTGTGGACGGTCCCCTAAATGTCTTTGTGAAAAAATCTTCACTGTAAAATGTGAGTTCTGACGATTGTATGTCCTAAGATTCTTCACAACTGATTGCGAGCTATTGATTCCTATTAAGTCCAAATTTTTCGAAATCTTAAAAATGGTCTTTTAGCGTTTGTTCACCAATGTATGTAATAAAATATATTTTTCTGTGTTTTAAACTTAATTCTTTTTTCGTTTTACTTAAATTTAAAAAAAAAACTATTGCCACTTTAAATTTAAATTAGTACAGATTAAACCGGTTTTAAAATGTTTCAAGGAAACTCCTTTCTCTAGCACTATTTAAGGCGCATGCGTGCTGCCATCGGCCCGTTTTTCTGCGATGAGAGCATGTCGCGTTGATCGCTGGCCATGTGTTGACTCTACAATTCTAAATTAATCTTCAAAAAGAAGTTTACTTAAAGATAAAGAACTACAATAAAGAAAATGGTTACAGTAAAAATGCATCAATTTTATTTCCTAAAAATATTATATCCACTTAATACCGAATTAGTAGTCTGTGGCTTATGGTAGAGCATAAGCTTCAAGCTAATATTAAATTGACATATGATTTTACAGTTACCTTCGTATAGTACAGTGATGAACTATCAAACGATAAACACCTGA
>BGPR01022392.1:0-12651 GCA_013235015.1 Araneus ventricosus | reverse complement strand
ATTATCAGTTAATCGTTGATTTGTTTTATGTTTAAATAAAACAAATAATAAGCGTTTTTCTATTTAAATGCTTTCATTTAAATCACTCTCATAATTGTATCTAATATCAACATTTATTATTTTTTAAGTTCTTATTCAACTTGACTTGTTTCATGTTTATAAAGAGGAAATTTTGAAATCGATTTTTTACTCACTTCCTGATATGCTAATGTTCTGAAATTTTTTCATACCTTGATTATCAGTTAATCGTTGACTTGTTTTATGTTTAAATAAAACAAATAATAAACGTTTTTTATTTAAATGCTTTCATTTAAATCACTCTCATAATTGTATCTAATATCAGCATTTATTATTTTTTACGCTTTTATTTATCTTGACTTGTTTCATGTTTATAAAGAAGAAATTTTGAAATTGAATTTTTATTCACTTCCTGATGTGCTAATGTTCTGAATTTTTTTCATACCTTGATTATCAGTTAATCGTTTAATTTGATTAAATTTTGATTCCATGCGAGTAGCGATTACTGATTGGGAATTTGAGAGAAAAAGTGATTTCAAGAGTCCGTAATATTTATAATAAAGAATTATAAATTAAAGACTAAAAAGTAGAAAATTATTTAAGTACAAAAAAAATCCTTTTGTAATCTATAATATAATCATCGTTCGAAGTCGCTAACGCTCAGAAAAGTGGGCGTGACTACGTGCCAATCACACCTGCAGCGTGGAGTGGCTCGCCAAGAGGGTTTGGGGAACGGGGGGGTCTTAGAATTCGGAGAGTGGTTCGGAGTCCTTGTTTTGAGAAGGGAAGTGAATGTTCCTTGTCTTTGAAAGAGCGTTCCCGTAATTTTGAATTCTCTCCATTCGAGAAGAAAGGCAAAAACGCCTCTCATTTTTTTTCAGAATACCGTGAACGTATTCGTCAGCAGCAAAGTCAGGATACTGCAAATCAATCTCTTTATTTTTGAGAAAGTCAAGTTGAAACAACGCAAAACGAAAGTTAACGTCATTTATTAGTAACGTCATTATTGACGCAAAACGAAAGTTAATGTCATTTGAATAATCAGGTCTGTTTTTCATGTTTTTTTTATTTCTTAAGCATTCTAGCAATCTACATGAGATTGTCTTCAAAAACTCTGCCCTGATAAGTTAAAAGGCCCTAACTCCAACTTTTTTCGAAATGCTTTTTTGTATCGTTTCCGAATCGGTCTAAAAAAATGCACCTTTTTACTTTCTCGTATACGAAGTATACAAAGAGAAAGTATTGTAATCGTCAAAAATATTAACTCGAGATTTTGACGAATGTCCACGTTTTAGACCTCCCTGAGTTCGAGAAACACAATTTTGGAATCATGTCTGTCTGTCTATCTGTGAACACAATAACTCGAAAACTATTAGAGCTACGGGGATGAAATTTGGTATGTGGTCTTTACACATAATTTGTAGGTTTCTATCAAATTTTGGACAAAATCCGTCTACGGAAAATCTGCCTGTTTGTATGTCCGCTGTCATGCGAACACTATAACTCAAAAACTTGAATAGCTAGATGGATAAAATTTGGTACACAATTTTATCGTCATGAATGTAGGTCCGTATAAAATTTTGGGCCAAACCGTCAAAAAGAGGCGTTCAAATTGCATACTCAATTTTTTTAAAATCCGATTCTCAACGCATGCGTACTGGTAGCAATCAGTGCACGCGGAAGGATTACGTGACTTCGTACTTGAGCCGGCAAGAGTGGAAATCGGTACGCATCTCTTTGAATTTGATTCTTTATCTAAATATTTTCTAATAGTCATTGTATCCTGCGTTACAGTAGGTTCGAATTTTTTTATCCACGCGGGGGGAGGGGAAACAGCACCTTTTTTGGGAAGTGTACGAGAAAGTTTAGGGGAGACCACTCCCGCTGGTTTATGATATTAGGAATCCCTAAATCCAATACAGTGATGATTATATTGAAATTTATATTGGCCCTAACTCCAGTTTGAGGTCGTTTTCGATAAAAGAAGGCCCTATGTGACAAACAAATATTACTTGGAGTTAGGGCCTTTTAACTTATCAGGGCAGAACCTTCGTTAGGAAATCTGTGACAATCAGATCTGATATATTATTGGCAAGCTAAAAGCCCGTCTTATAAGGGCACAAATCTTCTAGTATACGAATAAAAGTGTGTTTTTAAAAACTGCTTTTATTAAATTTATTAAGGTAAGATAAGATTTTCTTGGATATAAAATTTTTATTGCTGAATCCGTTTGCAATTTTGATGTAAAAACTGCATACCAAATTTAATTCATCTAGCTCAATTCATTTCTAAATTATTGTGTTCACAAACAGACGGACAGAAATGATTCAAATATGTTTTTTTCCGAACTCGGGAATATTCGTCAAACTCTCGAGATCGTTTTGGCGTTTACAGAAATTTCTCTTTGTATACTTCCTGAACGAAAAAATAGAATGTTAAAATACACAGAAGAATAAAGATTCAAACTTCATCCCTTATTTTTTCTCGATACCTGTTTTCTCTTGCTATTTTTTTTAGATTTTTACTTATCGTTTTTTTCGTACATTTCTATTCAAAGAAGAACTAGATAGCGATATTCTTGTTTTTTCGTACATTTCCATTCAAAGAAGAACTAGATAGCGATATTCTTGTTTTTTCGTACATTTCCATTCAAAGAAGAACTAGATAGCGATATTCTTGTTTTTTCATACATTTCCATTCAAAGAAGAACTAGATAGCGATATTCTTATTTAAAAGGCTTTTTCTACAATCTCAGAGCTGTGAAGCACTCGTTCTTTGTTTAAAAACCTTCCATCGATGGAGCGGGTAGCGCAATCGATACTCAGCAAAAATTTCTGGCGGCATTTTCTGAAACTCCTATGTAGATAGATGTGCGATGGTAATCGATTCGATGCACAACATCCGGGGTGGATACGTGAGAGTTTTACTAGTTCCCGTCCCATGGTGAACAAATGGGTGGCGAGCTTCATTGAAAATTTTTGGAGCGACTTTTCCTATCAACCCAGAGTCCAGCGTGGAATTTCAAGTGGAAGCGATGATCAAACATTTGGGATAATAAAAATACCGTTGTTTGTCCACTGAAAATTTTTCAGTCTATTTAAAAAATGTTTGCTTTTCTAAAAGAGGCTGAAAAAAGGATTCAAAGTTTTTCATTTCATTTTTTAATGTTTTTAAGGTAATTATAATTTTTTTAAAATTTTCCTGTTAAAAATGTCCGATAAATATTTTTTAACATCTTTTTTCATTTATAACTTTTAACTGTTAAAAATAGTATAATCGTAATAAAAATCATGTTGATAAATAAATTTACTCTTTGACAAATTTCTATCAAAAGAGAACTTCTTTAAAATAAAAATATAAGTTAACCGATAGGCGTGCAATAATACAAACTCTCAACATTACTGGAATATGATTTATACAAATGCTGAAAATGTTACGAAAAATGTGTGAGGAAAGAAATTCCGTTTTAAGCCTCGTAACTCTCGGTCCAGCAATTATCATACCATAACAATCGAAATTGCACATGTCTTCTAACACGTTGTCTCGCACTGTGTTGTAATGCATCGGCATTTTTTCCCATTTCACTCTACACCACGACACACACATGACTCCAGAGATAAAATTCTCCGGTTTACAATTTGAATGGGTGTGCGTAGAAACTTTATTGACCCTTTTCCTACTGCAGGATGCGCAATAGATTGCAAGATTAAATTGGTCTCTTGAATATGAAATGTCTTAATTCATTTTCTGAAAATATTTAATTATTTGAGAACTCGAAAGACAATCCTTCTTATTAAATGCTCACTGTCCCGACACGCATGTTTTTGATGACTTACCGTATAGGAAAGTTAAACCAATCAAAACCTAAACTCTTCCTTCCCCAACCCCAAACTCTTACTTTCCAACCCCAAAAAACCAAAACCTTTGAAAACCTTCTTTCTACAAAGAAGATTTTCAAAATACAGCAACTACAGTTTCAAGCTTTGAATTTATAATTTTATTACTTTTAACAAAAGAACTCTATGTTTTTTTTATCCAAGATACAATACTACTAGTATTTTCTTTTCTCTCATTTTGTGCTAGCACTTATTTATGTTTCCTATTTCTATCAGAAGAAATCGATCAAGACATAATTAAGGAGACACAAAGGTTTAACAGACGCATTAGGAGTTAATTAAGCAAACAGAAATATTATCATGAAATAGAAAAAAATTATTATCTCCTCTTTAGAAGCGATGGATTTTTGATTTTTTTTAACTCATTAGTGCAGATCTTGTGATCTTAAAAATTTGTACCGAATCTTCATTTATTCAATAATATATTTAAAATTTCGAGTTTTAAACATTAACTTGCCAAATTTTTTCGTTAGTTAAAAAACAAACTAAAACTAGGAGATGGGAACTAAAGCAATGAAACAACAAGAATGGAAATTTAATGAGATGAAATAACTAAATAATAAAAGACTCTCTATGCAAGTTACGAATATTTGGAAAATATTCATAATCTACAGCAAATGTCTTTTGTAAATCAAGGATGTAAACCAATGGATGAAAATAAGTTTCAAATGCTAGAGGTAATTACTGGCGCTTAAAATTTTTTTAACCCATTTAATAATAAAATTTTATACTTCATTAAATGCTTGGTTAAAGCAGTAGGTATTTTTTAAAGTAAGTAATTCATTTGTTTAATTGCATCGCATCTTTGCTACATCCTCAAAAATATTATTCAAGATATAAAAAAGTAATTGACATTGAACAAAATTCCTTAAAATATGGGATACAGTAAAACTTATGACCTTGACTTGGATTAGAGCACATATGGGGAACTTTGGGAATGAACGCGCTGATCAACTAGCCAAGGAGGCAACATTGATTTCAGATGAAACAATTACTTTTGTTCCCTCTAGAAACCAGATAAGAAATGAAGGAAGTAAAATTATAAAAGAACTGTGGCAAAATCGTTGGAATGATTCAAAAAAGGCGCGATGGACCAAAAACCTAATAGATAAAGTTAACGTAGATAGATTATATGGCGATTTCTATATTGTAACAAAATTGCTTTGTGGGTGTACGTGAATGCAGTCCAATAAGCAGGATTACAAAAATAAAGCTCTTTATTTTACAGGTATTCTAAGCAAAGAAACGTAACACAAATATTAAAATAGCACTTGTAAAAATTCACAACAGAGATTACCATTAAATCTCAACACACCGCTCAAAGGTTTCCTATTAACTCACCAGGTTGCTTGCAGATCAAAATCCAACTGCCTCTTCTTGGCTTGAGAGCTTGCCTTTATACTTTTCAAAGGGAAGTGACTTCATTACGTAGGAAGTGACGTAATCTCCAGAAAGTTCATGAAACCAGTAGAAATAGGTTGAAAGTTCGAGGTCCTTCTAGAAAATTCCTTTTGTCGCCAAAGTCTCCAAATTTGTCGCCAAGATTAGCATCTCAGGGAAACGACTTTATAGTTTTGTAACAATATAAATCAAATTTTGACAGCGCATGGAGTTTTTAGAGAACATCAGGCTAGATTCTTCGAAAAAGAGTTGCTGTGTTCATGCGGTCAAGAAACGGGATCTGTGCTTCACGTAATTAAAGAGTGCGAAATTTGGACATCATACAGAAAAACTAGCCTAGTGGATGTCAATCAATGATTTTAAAATACTTGATAAATAATGCCGATATTCGCGTCTCATTGCGAGGACTTCTTCACGACCTGTTTATTAAAGAAGTAGACTTATTGTCGTCGTTCAGTGAAACTGTTGATTCCAGTCTCTAGAAAAGAAATTGTAAAACAAGTATTGTTTACTGGAGTAAGATGTAGCACACTTTCCCAGCACGGCCTAAAGCGGGGCGGGGTAATCTTTGTAATACAGTAAAACTTCGATTAACCGCCACTCGTTTATCCGTCAGTTTCTGAACTTTCTGTTATCCGTCATCGTCTAAAAAGTAACATAGGTTTGTAATATTATAATATTGTTACAAACATGGAAAGTCGCTTCCCAGCAATGGGAGTCTTATGGTTGGGAAGAGAGTTTTTCAGGGGTAAGTATGAGATGACGGACAGTAGCCACGTCTGGACCCCTGACCTTGGCCAGCTTGGCGACTTTGGCGACGAAATATGGGATCTCAAAGGTGCTGGAATCTTCTCGATATCTCTATTAGCAGAGGAGATACGCTTAAATGAACTAGATTATTCCATGTGACATCACGGCCTGCCAGAGGAGACTATATAAGGAGAGCGCTTGGATGACGAAAGGGTTGTTGATCGACTGGGATCGCCTTGGAGCGCGAACGTCTTTGGAGTTCTATCCGCTGTGCGAGCTAGTAAGCTGTTAGACGCCGAGCGGTATTGAGTAATGTTGATACATTGGGAACGACTTTAGAGTTTCGTCCGCAGCGCGAGCTAGGAAGCTGGTGAGCTGAGCGCTATTGAAAGTGCAGTTATTGTCGTTATTAGTTATTTTCTGAATGTTTGTGTTGCTAAATATCAAAGTGCTGAATTCTTATTACCTGTGAATTGTTGTCTGCTTACATTGGTAATCTGTGCAAGAACTATTGTTTCCTGTACCTGTGCTACGTGTTTTCCTTCATATTTGTAATAAACCTTCATTCTCCATTATCCTGCGTGTTGGACTGTTTACACCATTCACCCACAGACAGACTTTTCTAACAATACATATCTGTACATTTCTACTCGTATATTGAAGTTTATATTGATCGTTTTGAAAGATTAAATGCAACATGTATGTATTAATCATTTTAAAGGATTTCATTTTCATTTTCTTCTCCAGACAGCAGTGAAATCACGATACTGTATTTTTGTATCAAGAAATTTCTATTATCCGTGTATTCGGTTATCAATCACGGCCCTGGTCCGGACGGAGACGGTTAATCGAAGTTTTATCGTATTGCAATACATTCAAATGCATGATCTATAATTCAAAAAAAAAAATTATGCAGGAAATCATTTCATACGTCAGAAGCTCAAATACCACAATCAGCAATATTTAAGCTCAAGATGCTTCGAGGAAATGCGAAAAAAGAATATTCTATATAATAATTTTCAGTCCTGGGAATAAAACAAAATAATTTTTGCTTTAGAAACAAAATTCATTTGTTCCTATGGTATTAAATCAATTGGAAATTGTAAAATTCATGCAAAAATAGATGCACCAGTAAAGCAGCCGAATTATCAGGATCTTAAAAAATTAATGATATCAGATTTTTCAACAGAAAATAATGACCCTAATTTAATTTTTTCAGTAACAAATCTATCGATATTCAATTAGGAACACAACATTTAATACAAAATAATTTTTACGAAATAGTTTCATTATATGGTTAGGAAACAATAGGTTTTGGGAATTCATCCTGTGTTACATAATTGAGCTTGACTAATTAGAAACTGAAGGGAATAACAATAAGAATTCAATTTATCCAAAAATTCGAATTAAGAAAACAATGAGTTCAGCTAGAGAAAACGAAAATTTTTAAACTAACAATCTCAGTAAAGTTCTGCTTTATTATTTAACAGTTTTAATGAACATATAATTAATTAATAAACAGTGAGTGATATTAATGAATAAAGTGATGATAATTTTCAAAATAATTATTTCAATAAATTGGAAAGTAATTTTAATAAACAAACAGTATACAGCATTTCAAATATAACAATTGTACGATAAATCTTTAAGAAAAACAGTACCATTCACATTTATCGTATTCAAATATTTTTCAAAATAAGTGAAGTGAATAAAAGTGAAAAATATTCCATTTCTTTCTTTTTTTATTGAATGCACTGTATAGCAGTGAATTCCTTGAGTGAATAAATAACATTAAGCAAATATTCATTAAATTTCTCTGTTGGCACAGGGTAAGTCGTTGCTAACTAACGAAAGCAACACAGAAATAAAAACAATTTTTAGTTTTGACTGCGAGTTAACAAAAATAAATTCGAATGCGAATAGAATATATTCGATTTATTAAGATTATGTTAATAAGAAATTCAGGGAGCCAGAGAAAGATTCGAATAACGAACGAATTCAAATTAAAAACTTTCAAATTATCTAAATTGTACTACACATGCACCTCATTAACTAAGAAAAAAACTGTAAAAAATCGGGTTTAAATGTAAATTTTTGTAAAAAAAGAAACTCGTATTAGCGAAGATAATTTAATCAAACCCTAACTGTGAATTTAATATCAGTTTGTCGAAATATCAAAATTTTAATGCATAAATAAAAATTAGGCTTGTAGCGGTTACAATGCACTGCCTTCTCCTTTTTATGGTAGGTGGCGCTACTAGAGCCATCCGGGTTTTTCCCATGATGCCTCTCTCTCTTCTTTTCAGTGTACTTGTCTTGTGTTGTTGTTCTCTGTCTTGCGTCTTGTACCTTTTAATGTACTGTGTCGTGGAACTTAGCCATCTAATAAAAATGGTTCCTGAAATTGAATTGATTCTTCAACAGCGGCGTTCCATACAAACATGAGTCTCGTCCCTCTACAGGCTTAAATTTACTTTTAACGCTTATACTTGAGAGACTTTTGTTCTTCAAAACCTAATTTAGTTCTTCTTTTATAATTAGAAAATTAATTTAAATTAGCGAAATACTGCCAGTTTTTACGTTAAATCATTATTTGGATTATTTATCTCGGAAAAACTTTATTTGAATTCCACCTCGTCATGCGGGCTCCATTTTCCGTGAGAAAATGCTACATACTTTGAAAAAAACAAAGCCTGCTTCATTATTCCGAGTTCCCTGCTACACTTTACTTAAAAGCATTTGGAGGAGTTTTTATTTTTTACGGCAATGCTTTTAAAAGGCTTTAGAAAAGTCCATGAATAGAAAAGCGCGAAAGCAGGACTTTTGTGTTTAAGCAGATCACAACATCCAGCGTTTGACATCAATTCATTCTTTGGACGAGAGCCAGACCCAGGAGGACTTGCTTTTATTATTTCTCCAGCATTTCTCCTTCTAAAAACTTCCACTTATTTAAAAATTCCATTCATTGTCTTTTTCGTTGTTTTTAGCTGTAAAAAGTGAATAATCAAAGTCTAGGCCTAGAAATGATACTTTAAAAAAATGGAATGCAAAAGATTTTCTTAGAGCGTGGCGTAAAAAATGTATCCTTCAGTGTTTTGACAAATGATTTGCGACAGGGAATAAAAAAGAATAAAGATATCTAGATCAATTTGGCGGGAAAATAAACCAGTAGGCTTAATCTTGGATCTGTAATTCTTGGCAAGATGGAGCGTTGTATGACAAATGTACAGTCAAACGCACCTGCTCGCGTTCTCTGCAGGAAGTATTACTTGCGCTTTCGAGGGGAATAAAAACAAATTCTTCATATTTATAAACAACAAAAAAACCCAAGAGAAAGATAGAAAGAAAAAAGCAAAGAAAAAAACGATTTTGTAATGTAGCTCATTGTTTTGAACTAACTTTTTGTATTTACCTCTAGTTATCAGTCTTATTTTCCCTTTAACTATCACCTTTTTTTCTCTCTCTCCAGAAACACTGGCAATTTCTTGTTCTGTTATTTGTTTATTATTTCAAAAAATACAATAAATACAAATCCTGTTTCGTGATGTCATCTGTTTCTCACCATGAAGTGATGAGAGTCCATCTAAGATCCACAAAATCAAAACATCATTTACTTTTGTAGGAATCTTATTTCTTTCCTAATGATCATCTAGTTTCTTTTTAGTATCTGAAGTTTTCTCGCAAGAACGGAAAATGTTTCGTTTTGCTTTATTTTTCTTTAAGTGGCAGAAAGGAAAGATAAAAGTATTGACAGTCCATCTGACATAATTGTGATTGTTTCTCAGTTCATAAACTTTATTGAAGATGCTGCGTGCGTGCTGATTTTATTAGTTTTAATTCCTTACGAATAATTATGAGATCTATTGCAGAAAATCATGACTCAATTTATATTTTCAGCGTTTTATTATAAGGTCGCCTTTCAATATGCCAACAATTCTATTTTTATAGTACAGTAAACTTCGATTAACCGTCAGTTTTTGTTATGCGTCACAGTCTAAATTACATCTTATTTACATTTCTGTACATTTCTGCTGTTATATTGAAGTTTATATCGATCGTTTTTGAAAATTACATAATATATGCATGTATTGTTCACTTTTAAGGTGTCCGACTGGTTTAAAATCGTCGTTTTTGATGAAATTATCAAAAACTTTTTATGACTTAATTTTGTATCCTGTTTCATCAGCTTTCTAAAATTGTCTAACTTTTTACTCTACGTGAATTACAAATGGAGTTACAGCTGTTTTATTACCGAACTGTAAGCATTATTTTATGTTGCATGAAAACTCTACATGTGTTTTGTGAGAAATGATATTTTTGAGGAAAACTCTCGACCGTAACAATGATTTCTCAAAAAGTTATTCAAGTTTTGATATGAAATTTTCTGAGATTGTTTTCTGTAATATGCTTGATGTTTTCCTCTAAAAACTAAGGTCAATTTTATAATCAACTATTATTTTTAAGTGCTTAAGTATAAACGAAAAGCATTTTTTATGAAAAATTACCAGTTTAGTAACTATGTTCAGCTATATCTCAAAACTATTTTGAAGTACAAGAAAGATTTTAGAGCATAACTATCATAAAAATGTACTCCTACAAGGATTTATGTATATTTCGAATATGATTTTGTCTATGGCTGTTAGCGCAGGCAAATATTTTAGTCATTTTTCTTCAATTTTCCAAGTTTTTTTTTTAAATATTATTTTGAAAGCCTAATTTTACAATATTTTCATAGTTTTAAAACATATGCAATTGAAAAATAACATTAAAAAATATATATATAAGTTATTTTTCAAAAAAATGTTCCCGAACACAGTCGGATACTTAAAGGATTTTATTTTCATTTTTCTCCCGAGTCGGCCGTGAAATCAAGTTACTGCACGTATGTATTAAGATATTTCTGTTATCCGCCACAGCCGTGATCCGCACGGTGACGGATAATCGAAGTTTTACTGCATATGCATGAAGTTTGCAGTTTTATTTTCCTATATCTATTAGTCGTTTCTATCAATCATTATGCATATCCTTTCTTAATTTCTCGTATTCTATGTATAGCAAGCATTGTATTCGTCTAAAAATTTGACCACGGGATTTTGATGTATCTCTCCATTTTAGACCTCCTTCTGTCCGGAAAACATTTTTGTAACTATCCCTGTCAATCTGCGAACACGATGACTCAACAACCTAGGATGGTGAAATTTGGTATCTGGTCTTTGCACTAAAATTGTAGATCTATTTAATGTATCATATTTGGAAGGGAAATTTGTTGCGCTCCCTATCCGTGTGCATATTGTCTCATGTCTATCCAATCGGTTCGGTTGCCGTGTTGGTATCAGGAAAGGGGGGCGGCGTTCTGTCCGTGTCCATATAAACTCGATCATTTGAAAACGCAATGAGCTAGATGAATGAAATTTTGCACGTATCTTTATCACCAGAATTGTAAATCGGTGTCAAATTCAAGAGATTTGACATAATTTATCAACAGATTGACCATTTTGGCTATGATTGTAGAGTGGTCAGTACCTTGTGTCTATCGCGACTTCGTATAGTATCATACATTGAGTCTAACATGTCTTCGTATAGTATCATACATTGAGTCTAACATGTCTTCGTATAGTATCGTACATTGAGTCCATCGCGTCTTCGTATAGTATCGTACATTGAGTCTATCGCGTCTTCGTATAGTATCGTACATTGTGTCTATCGTATCATTTCTATCTATTCGTGTGTATATAGTATAGAAGTGTAATACATGCTGACAATTATAAACATCCACTGCCAATTTATTTAATGCATATAAAGTAAAAAAGGTCCTTTAAAAAGTGGTAATTTTCACAGGATATTTCCTTTCTTCCTTAATTTCGCCCCTATTTTTTGTATCATCCGCACGTTCTGAAATAAATTCGATGTTCTCAAGATCACTGGTTCTTCTATACCAGGGGTTGGGAACCAGCGGCCTTTTTGAGTTTCTAATGCAGCCTTAAAAAGTTATTTACAATCTACATTGAAGTAACATTATTTGTGTGTAATATAATAATAATCACAGAACAATAACTTGCCTTTCAGTGCAAAAATGTTACCCACCACTGTTCTATGCAGTGCTTTGAACGCAGATTTTTCAGTTGTACCTACCTTGTGTAAATTGTTGTATACGAAATGCTTTTCAAATTTCCGCATTAAAGTCTCACCTCAAAGACAATTCCCTATTAACCGATGATTAAGATTTCCTTCATTAATAACTTCGACTCATTTTGAAATAAATGTCGCGATTAACTCTGTACATACACACACGCAAAATCACTCTGGCCACTGCATTCACAGAAAATGCCCGCTTTTCCCAACGGAGTTCGGGAGCGGTCCCAAATTTAATTATCCCCCTGTAAGCCTTAAGACGTGTTACACGCCGCTAGAGCTTTGCAAACACCAAAGAGTTGGGCTTAATCGCATTTTTCTCCGCCTAAATGAATTAGCTCTCGCTCCTCCAGAAGAACAAGATCGAAACG
This sequence comes from Araneus ventricosus, assembly GCA_013235015.1. Taxonomy (NCBI): domain Eukaryota; kingdom Metazoa; phylum Arthropoda; class Arachnida; order Araneae; family Araneidae; genus Araneus; species Araneus ventricosus. Next base: position 83 of record BGPR01022392.1, on the reverse strand, counting down.
ATGGATCAGGAATTTGCTTAAATTAATTAAAGCGCGATGGAGTTGATGGAAAAACTTGCCGAGCAAGGAGAGCGGATGATGAT
>BGPR01022391.1:0-25429 GCA_013235015.1 Araneus ventricosus | reverse complement strand
TCTGTGTTAGTAACTGTTATCGCCGAGATTGTGTTTTACGCTTTTAGAAGTATTGACAGTGAAAATTTCGTAGAGGTGGCACAGTTACGAGGTCAGGTTTTCTTAAAAATTATTTATTATTAATCCAAATCATAATACTCTTCACTGGAGTAATCAAAACAATAAAATAAGTTTTAAAAAATACTTCTCTAATACGGAAAACATTGCCAGAACTCATAATCCGATCTCGTGCACGTATATCATTCTCACGTTCTCATCTCCAACTGGCAAAATCATGTCCACAAGCCGTCACAGCAATTGCGTATCAAAAACCAGTTTTATTTGCATTCAAAATATTGCCAACCGCAGATGACTAAATGCGCACCGATCGGGTTCGAATCATTTGAGATCATGGTATGGAATTGTAAAAATACCTAGGGACACTACTTACCTCGGATCCGAAAATAAATTTATAGCTAAATTTTTACAAAATGCCTAACAAACGACCCCCTTTTTACAATTTCCGCACCATGATCCCTTACAAAACATCAATTTTACAAATATATGTTATTCAGTTTAAAATAGATAATACTCTACAAAAATTTACATCTTTGCATTGCAAGAGACACACAAGATAAATTAATTTTTACTAACAACAACAACAAAAAATCCCTTTATCTTAAATAGAAAATATTTTTCTACAAAATTTTAGTAATTTATCCTTAACCATAGGTTTAGTGAGTATATCTGCCAAATTAAATTTAGTGCTAAGTTATTGAATTTTAGGGGTCTATCCTGGTACCCCCGGTTGGGTTAGGAGAAGTCACTTTTCCCGTTGTTAACGTGCGGAAAAAGTAACGTCTCCCAACCCAACCGGGGGTACCAGAATAGACCCGTTAAATACATTGTCATAAATTAAATTTCTCAAAAAATGGTAACGGACGTCAATATGTTACGTCCTATAGTTCTCGACAGGTGAATTCGAGAAACTTATGGCGTCTTGATTACACAAAACATTATATTTTCGTTTACTTTTAAATTTAAGCTTTCATTATTCAATACGTTCTTTAACCATATAAATTCCTTTGCCGCTTCTGTAAGAGCAACATACTCGGCGTCTATAGTAGATAGACTAACTGATTTTTGTTTAAAAGTTCGCCATGAAATGGGAGTTTCGTCAATAAAAGTTATAAATCCTCTCATTGATACTCTATCATCTCGGTTTGTTGCAAAATCCGAATCTGAAAAACATCTTTGAAAGTTCCAACATGTAATTTTGTGTATACTTCAGGTAACCTAATAACCTCAATAAACAATTCCAAAGTTTTATACCAGGGTTGAATTGAAACTGAGACAAAACATTTACTGCATACATGATATCTGGTCTTGTTAGAAGAGCAATAAATGCTAAAAAGCCTATCAAATTTCTGTATGGAAAGTTTAACAATTCCTCGCTAGTCGTAGGTGAATCAAGTTTAGAAAGAACTTGACCTTTTGATATGGGTAGGGAACTAACTGGAAATTTATATTTCTCATTAGTCTTGCAAACTCTCTTAATATAAGACTTTTGGTGTATAAACAAACCATTTCCTTGTTCCTCGAACTCTATCCCTAAAAGTTTCTTCGTTCTACCCAATACTTTTAGATCAAAATTGTGTTGCAGTAAATTTAATACAAAATCTACATTTTGAATTTCTTTACCAAAAACTATGTCGTCCACATAAAACAATAGAATTACATTATCTTTAAAATTATATACACAATTGCACCAATCTAAGTTCTTAAATTTTAATTTAATTAAGATATTTTCCAACTCTAAAAACCACTGACGGCCACTTTGATGTAGCCTTTCGTAATAGACAAACTTTATGTGGTTCTCTTTCATATCCTGTTTGTTGTTTCATGTACACAATTGTATCTAAATTAGAATACAAATAAGCATTATTTATATCTACTTGAACATGAGTCCATTTCCATAAGCATACACAGATACTGAAAAATAGTCTTACAATAGAAAAGTTAACGACTTGACCTCGTCAAAAGATTCTACTTTTAATTGTGTATTACCCTGTGCCACTAAACGTGCCTTGAATCTAACAGTTTTGTTATTTTCATCACGTTTAAGAGTATAAACCCAACGGTTTCCCAAAACTTTTGCGTTTTCAAGAGGATCAACCAAATCCCAAACTTTACGCTCGATCATTACGTTAATTTCCCTATCCATAGTGCACCACACCATTTTGATGCTTCTCTGGATCTAATTGCCTGTTGATAACAGGTAGGTATTCTCACCTACATTAATTTCTTGCTGACCTTGTTGAATCTGGTAATTTCTCGCATTTTGTATTTTCCCCACTAAAATCAAAAAATTCTTATCAAAATGAATTTTTGTGTTCTCTACAATACCGTTCTATTTCGTTAAACGACTTTAAACGGGTTGCTTTACCTTCGATACCATAACAGATATCTACTCCAGTTACTTCTTGTCCTATTTTTCGAATCCATTTTAATCGCAGAACATGAGATTAAGCTACTAACGGTGGATGCACTAGGTTCTTCACGTGATGTTAAGGAAGATTCTGAACTCATTTCTGGAATCAAACGACCAGATAATGTATCTAAATCATCCTCATCATCAGAGTAATCTGAGATGGTAAAATTAAATTCTGGGTATCAATTAGAAATTTAATTGCGTCAATTCCTTTAGTATTTTCATCGAAACGTACATTAATGGTTTCAATTAATTTGTTTTCATCTCTCAACCACATCCGATAACCCTTTGTATGCAACGCATAACCCATCACAATACCTAGTTTGGCTCGCATATCTAGTTTCTTTCTAATTTGTTTGGGCACACCAACATATGCTAAACAGCCAAAAGGTTTAAGATGCGATATCGATGGCTTTTTACCTGAATATTTTTCGAAAGAAGTTTTATTACCGTATTTGTGACAAACCCTTTTCCAAATATGTGAAGCAAAGTAAAGCTTCTTAATTGATTTTACCATTGTAATAAGGAAGTTTAGAAATATTTACTTTTAAATCCCCCTTTTTCTTCTAAACTACTGATGCTACAAAAATTTAGGACTATTTTTGTAAGAAATTTAATGTAGTTTATTTTTGTAATTAAGAGTTTTTTGCTAAAACTGATAGTTTTCGAGATATTTAATACCAGAAAAGTTTTTGTCTTTGAATGCGGGTCGGTACAACTGCTGCACCAGACACCTTTGAGAATTTCACTCAAATCTCCTCACGGCGTTATGTACTCCCCGCATTCAACGGAGTTTTTCTGGTTTAAGTACCCGTAGCCTAAAGTTTAAGAAAATCTGAGAAATACCCTCTTTACCCCCACCAAAAACGACATATATGTCAGAATTTTTTTTCATGCCGTTTCAAGATGGTGGCCGTTTTTATGATTTCAATGTGTTTGTGAGTCAATGGCGAGTTTGGCACCATTAAAACATTTGAATCGTTTTTTCTATTGTTTAGTCCGTTAACGTCCCGTTTAAAAGCAACACGATGGCTATTTTGGGGTGGATAATTTTGAGCCACGGTCAGATGACGGGGACGACACCTGAGTTGGCACCCCCTCTTCAACCTTCCGCGTCACATCAGCGGAAGGACGTTTGTCCACTAGTTATGATTTGGCGTGTAACGGGCCCCATACATGGCGGGTCTTCAGTGGAATCGTGTTTCGAGGGAAGCCGAGACCTTACCACTAGGCCACCGCGGCCCTTCAATTTGATAGTGCCGATATACTAATTGTAATTTTGTTAATACTAATAACAGCAGACTTTTAATTTTGTTTATACTGATGAAAGCAGACATTTAATTGTAATTTTGTTAATACTGATAAAAGCTAACATTTAATTGTAATTTTGTAAATACTGATAAAAACTAAGATTTGTGTTGAAAAAAGTGTGTGTGTGAGAGAGATGAAATCATAGTTTTTCTATGTTGAGAATTGCTTTTTCCTGTTTAGTTCTCTCTAACCTTGCAAAAGTATGCTTTTTCCACGATTCTACCCAAATGGTTCATGTTATAAACATTTGATGAGTATCTCCACTCTTGAGTGTAAAATTTACTAAACATCTGTTCCAGAACATTTTTATGTATCTTTATTAAGTTAATGTATGTGGTTTGTAAATACAGAGAGTGAAATTTGTGTAAAATATAGGTGTTCAATATTGAACATTAATAAGTTTAAGATTGTAAATATAACTTTATAAGATAGTGAATTTATGGGGACAAAGAAAGTACCTCCTCGAGAGACAAATTATGATATCTGTTATTCTGCAAACAATGGTGTCTCCAAATTTAATGTCAACGTTGGATAAACCTTTACAGACTGCGAAGAAGAACAGACCTTAGATTTTTTTTTTTTTTTTTTTGGGGGGGGGGGGGGGGGGGGGAGGAGGAGTCTACTGTTCCTGTGAACTGCTAGTAAGAGTACTTAATTACTAATAACTAAGCAGATAGTTGATTATTACGGAATGCAATTTTTAGCTATCCTCATAAGTGAATGCGAAATTATTACAATATTGATTTCACTTATTTCGGCGTTGAACTAATGCTATTGTAAAAAAGCAATAAAATGTAAAATAAAAAGGTTACAGCCAATCTTATTAATTCGAGTCATTTGACTCTTAAGCTAACCTGCACATTAAGGATCAAAACTTTTTGGCATAGACGGATGCCTAAGGAAGGAAGGAGTGGCAGTAGGATGTCAGCGAAAATATAAAGATTAATAAAGGGGTACGCGAGGGAATAAAGGAGTTGGGAAAAAAATGTTTTTTCTACCTTTGGAAGTAGATTCCTAACGGGAAAACGTAGCAGATGAAGAAAAAGCACACAACTCCTACTTAGAGTAAAAATCCTTAGACAGTAGAGCTCTAGTTCATTTTATAAATTAACTTTTGACTTAACATGGCCGAAGAAAGTATACCTGTGCTAAGGATTTACAAATATATAGCAGGCATCTTGAGCCATTCCAATCATCAAAATTTAGGGATTATATCATTGTTCCCGTTTATCAATCTACCCCAATTACCCCTAAATAGTTTTGCTAATCAATGATTTTTCCTTTTTGCTAAAAAAAAGTGATAAGTCAGCCTGTCAACTTATTTAATGTCATTATGAACCATCGTTTTTTTTCTTCTGCATTGAAATGAAATACTTTAATATGCTAAGCGTAAACTTTAGCAAACGATTGCAGAAATCAAATAAACATATTCACATTTCTTTTACTGAACTAAGCCAATTTTATCTTGGAGAAGTCACAGGCTTTCGGGTGAAAACGCAACATTCATAGAACAAAAAAGGAAACATAAAATACAAAGTGATAGAAGCAGTCGATTTCAAAAATCGAAAGGCAGAGGAAGAAATATGGATAAAAATAACTTTCCGTTTCCAACTGGTTTAGCTATTTGCTCACTTAATACAGTGCGTGTCAAAAGTTTAAGCGCAACATTAATTTTAAAATAAAACTTTAAAATATGCAATCTATTTTAAATCAGTATTCATATATGTAGCAAAAATACAAAAACAAGTGTGTCAAAAGTTTAAGAACATGAGACATTTATTTTTTACAGTCGAGTAAAAGTAAAATGTTAATACTTCAATATTTTTCCTTTTCATTGAATTACGTGAAATATATGGTTTCCCATCGATAACAGTAAGTTCTGTATTAGTTATGACTGTAGTTCAAGCCAAACATCCTCGATGGCCGATTTCAGTACTTCAACTGAAGAATTGAATATCTAGAAAGATAAACAATAAGAATGAATATCCAACAAGACAAAATAATTTCTTCTTTCTGGATAAATGTTTTTCTTTCCAATACATTCCAGAATGGGTTCAGGCCTTAGAGGATATTAAATCAGAACTTTAAAGTCTTTTTCCTCTACAGAAAACCTATTCTAGTTTTGAATCTGCATGGATAGATAGCACTCCTGATGAAGTCATCCACCGGATTCTTACTTCTTATCGTTGTCTGCTATTATTTTTTTGTATTTTTAAGTCTTCCACAAATAAAATTCCCTTATTAGTATTTATTTTCAACTAAGAATACTTCTTACTGTTTTGATAAAACTAAATTTGCAGATTTACTACGTTTTCTATGAATCTCAAATCAGGACTAGAGCTGAACCACTCAAAACCGACCCCATGTTGGGCTAAGCCACTGTGGCATCATTTTGGGTATGTATTGAAGAGGTTGTCATGTTGAAAGTCAAAACTGTTCCTAAAAGTTTCAACAAAGGGCAAATGACTGCTTGAAGTGTCTTAGTAGTTTTCAGATTGTTTTCCGGACCTGAGTAAGGTTAGGGATATCGACTATTCATAAACCGGTTCCATATCATCAGAAATCCACCACCATGTTAATGGCTAAACTTGCTTCTTTGTTCTTTTCAGAAGATCATACCAGCATGTAAACTCTCATCAGGTCCGACAAATTCCTTTTTTTCATCCCTGAATATAATAATAACCCCATCTCAAGTGTGGCTTGTATGCTGGCCTACTGTAGTCAAGCTTCTTTGTGGCGTGAGTGTCGAAGCCAGGTGATGGACTGCAGTTTTCATATATCCGATTCTAAAATTCTTCTACGGATAGTTTTTCCGATATTTTTTCTCAATGATATTTTTTAATTCGAGAATAAGAAGAATTCCTATTGATTCTGATGTGTCATCGCGAGCTGGTCACTTGTGGCCTTCTAGACAAGATTTTCGTTTAAAGTTTTTTACCACAAACTAATATTTGTCGAGATTCTGTTTTGATCTCTTTAAAGCAGCAGCAAAGCTTGGCTGAAAAATGGACTACTGTTGTGCTCCCTTACAGCAGATTTTTTTTGCTTCCTGATGTAGAAAATTCTTTACACCTAACCGACGTCAAACGAGCAATTCGAGTTTCTTATCCTTAAAGCTAGATATCATATACGTGCGCAGCTGCTTGTGTGATTTCATTAATTTGCATAAAAGCAGTTTTGTGCTTAAACTTAAGACACAGCAATTTTGGTTTCTCAACTTCTGATTAAAAATAAAGTTTCCCAAAGTTAATAATGTTTATATGATTTTAAAATTGAAATTTTGTATACATATAAACGACATGTTTGAGAATAAAATTGGATGTTTGAAGTTTTTATTTTAAAATTATTTTTCCATGCTTAAACTTTTGACACGCACTGTAGAGATTTTTGTGGGACTGAGTACGTCACTTGCTTGAGAGCTTGGAAATATCATTTATATAATACTATAGATATATCAAATTCTCTCCACCAAATTCAAGTATTGTATTATAAAATTGTTAATCCTTCATATATATCTAACGATTATTTAAAATATTTGTAATTGAATGACGACCGCGTAGTGGTAAAACGGATTACTATAGTCAAGGGCAATTCATAGTATTTAAATTTCAAAAAGCACAATAAACCCCAGCAAGGGTGGAACTTGTTTTGCAGAATGTTTGCAGATTTTTGCAGTCAATAATAATAAATAATATATGAAAATTTACAAATTGTCCAACCACCGGAACCAAGAACCAAGGCAGGAAAAAAATTCACAAAATTACAAAACTTACACACGCTCACAAAACACAACAATACACATACTCAAGAACATATGTACAAAACCCTTTAGAACTATTATACCTTCAGCCTATCTATTTTACAAAGTGACAAAGCAAAGCAAAATAAGCCTGAATCATAAATAAGCAAGATGTCACTAGAGCCAGAAACTACAGAGACTAGGACCGAAAAATATAACATATAAAATAAGAGAAAGAAACAATTTAAAAGTAATTAAATACAATCAATTCCATAAATAAATCATTGTAAGGATACGAAAATCTGCAATACCACAGAAAAAAACAGAGGACTTACCCCACATCTGCCGCCTAATATCATCGTACTTTTTTGAAATGTACAAATGTTTTTTTTGAGTTAGCTAAGAAGACAAGATTTTTCAAGAACCTAATCAGACAAAACAGTTTATTAACACTAGAGGACCGAAATTGAGGTGAAAAGATTTAGTATGAATACAGTCAAATACAGAGTGGTCTGCATCCCCCAGACCCCCCGCAGATGCATGTAAGAACTTCAGCCCCAGTTTGCAGCGTTTTAAATACCGAGAAACGGATAATTTGTCCGGAACAAAAAAATAATAGCTTCTATTATGAGTTAATGGGTCAGAAGTGCTTTAGGAGCATACTTTAGTGCAGACTCCTGTAACAGGAGAGTCATTAGCTAGCTGCCAATTTCTGCAATAGACGTAATGGTAATTCGATGGAACAAGCAAAACATTTCAGAGGAAACTCCATAGAAATCTTTAGTTGTGCTTTTGATACCATTTCTAGAGTATCTATTTACCACTGCCATACACCACAGCCAACAACTCATGTAGAAGGTCAAAACTTTTTTTTCTCCTGTCATATTCTGTTTTACTTATTCTCTACTCTGGCCATGTTTTCTTATTATGAGAGAAGCGCCAGATATACAGAGGTTGACATGGCCTAAATGTCTGGAACCTGGTTAATTCAAGACAATATGCTGTTTCTGTCTTTCTAACTGCCTTTTCTCCTTTCTAAGCAAATCATGAAAGTGTTGTCTTTTCAGTAAAATCAAAGTTTATACTATACTCCGATGAAGAATTATTGTTCCCTCATTTTCATTTCAAATCACTGCAGCATTTATCCTTGCCCTTCGGAATTTGCTGCAAACGACTGCTTTAGATAGATCCTCTTTGTCATTATTCCATATGTACAAATTACATTTTTTTAGAGGTAATTGCTGTTGATCTATCAAGCCAGATCTAATAAAGTCTGTGCCACATTTGCTTGAATGATGTTTTTCGATTGCGAACTTGAAGGAGGAATTAGATTTATGTTGTGCTTTTTTCATTTTTTTACATTTATTTTATACTCAATATCTTCAAATTCACCAGGTGACCTTAGAGGTAAAATGTATTCAAATTAAGAGAAGGAGAGTTTATTAGTTGTTTTCTTTATTCCTTTGTCTCTTACAACTGAACGTTTTGACTTTCAAGCCTTTCTTTGCGTTGCAATCTTTTTCCAAAGCGTTTTGCTTTTATAGTATCAATATTCAATTTACCATTATTAGAATTATCATTTTGATATTAATTGACAGTTCAATTTTAACATGGTTTAGAAAGCAGAACTATTTATAATTTATGAATTTGTTAGTTTGAGCAAATGGGGAACGAAATAGTTGAAATTTTAAGTTGACGTAAGAAATTTAATTTGATTTAGCTGGATTTCATGTATTGCACAAATAGGGTCTGTAAGAAGGTAACTTTTCCACATAGTAAATTCACGATTTCATTTTTAGCTTTCCACCCTAATGAACATACATCAGACTAGCATTCTTTCTGTTCTAAATTTAAGCGCATTTCAAAAATATGCCTCCTCTTTAACTTATGTAGTTGCTGCACATTTACTCTAGCAGTGGTATTTTAGAATGGCGACTTACCAGGTGACATCAATTTTTTCTTTCCGAGATTAAGGAGCTGGTGGCAAACCTCAGCTCATTAAATAAGTTCCCTCTTTCGGTATTCATCTCACTTGGTAGAAGAACCTCCCATCAGATCGCAGTCCTCTAATAAAATAAACAAATTGAGCTCAGAGACATATAATGAGGCGGAAGACGTACTTTATGGAAAAATAATTCGACAGAGAGCCAAAAGAAATTAAAAGTATCATTCCAGGTCTGTGTAAATTAATGTCCCCATGGTTTCATCCGTTCTTCACTTTTTCGGATCAATTTATTTCGAAGCTAAGAAAAGTCTATAGGTCGATAAATTAACATCAACTGATTTTCCTATGTTTCCAGGCCTGAATTTCCGTTCATGAAAATGATCGAAAAAATATAGATTTTTTATATAGGATTTTATTTATAAAATATTAACAAACAACGATAACTTCTGTTATGAATTTTATTGTAGGTTCAATGTATTTCAAATAAGTAGCAATATAAAATTAATATCAAGTAATTGGAAAAATAGTAGATGGAGATTGTGCAGAGTGGAAATGCTATGCCTGCAATAAAATGAATTTACATGAAATATTTATTAGCCATTACTTACACGTGAAAAAAGATTTACATAGAGGTATATTAAATAATGAAGAGAAACCCATACTTCTTTGGGTTCTTCACTTGAACAAATGGATCATACTAAATGCATTTTAATTTCGATTGAGATAAAGCAAAAAAATTAGTCAGATTCTTCCAATTATTTTTCACATTACTTCCATCTATACGGTACTGGAAGAAAAGGAAAAAATTGAAAAGTCCTTTCAAAGCAGAACCTGATTAAGAAGATAAACTGTTGGAATCATCGCAAAAATTGATTTATTTATATAGAGATGACTCCGCATGTAGAGTGTAGGTTGAAAATTTTGATCACGTAATGATTCTAAAGCCTCAGAAGAACTTTATCTGTTCCTACCATAAAATTCAACTGCTTATATAAACAAGAACAATACGGACCAATTTATTTATAAATTCATATTTTCCAAAATATATACACTCTGAAGGCGTAGCATAAAATGTAAGTGATAAATACTTGTAAATAATAGAAAATTCTCTGGGAAACCACTGGCATCAATGCAGATAGAGAAAGAAGACAAAGTCATTTTATTCAATGAAGACTTTTTGCATTATTTACACTTAGATATGAAATACAAGTAAAGCTTCAAAAGAGCAGGTTGATTATACATACGTTTACTCGAGCACTGAAACTACAGTGGGAATTTTATAGCGAAATCGCTTGTATTCCAGTTGAAAATTCGCTATAGTAGAAAATTTCTAGATTGCTCTGAGATAGAGATTTTGCAGTTATTTAAGTAAATGTACAAACTTTTATTAAAATTGCGATAGTTCAAAGTATTTAATTATGACTTTCAATTAAGAAAATGAAAGAAATGTAATATATATTATAAATCTTTTAAAATTATACTAATTTTATTGTATAAATAAAAAAATGCTCAAAGTGAAAAGGATGCCAATTTAGAATAATATGTACTAGTATATTTACATTTTATTTACTTAGAAAAAATCCCGTTATTTTACTTTGCATTTGTAATGCTAAATTTTCATAAAATTTCTCATTTTATGAGTGAGCTAAAATAGAGTCAGGCACATTTTCTTCCATTTGAAGCCTCTTTTTTTAATGGTTTCGAATGAACAGCAACATTTCAGTCTATGTAATAGTTTGGCTGTATCACGTCTCATTTTCAGATCATATGTTTTCACAAGCTGTTATTTTGTCCCTTCGCAAAATCTCTCTTCATCTGCCAGAATATGAAAACAGTTCTGCGTCCTTCAAATGTCGGAGAAGTTTATCATCTGGTATTCTTATTTCCCTTCTGTTTTTCACATTTTTTTCTTTCAAGTCCCAAGATCGCATCTTTATCGTCGGAGATCACTGTCATCTGTCTGATTATGAAGCCTCCTCTTTTAAAACAATTGCAGTTGTTTAGCAGTTCCATCAAATTTCATACTTTTATAAGTCCTGCAATTGCTTTTCGAAGATCTGATGTTTTCTTGAACTGTTTCATTTTTTCAATTGCACTTGATCATTTCTTTCACGATTCTTTTCCTACTAATTGCATTTTTTTAAATTTTAGATTATTCAGATCAGGGCTGCAAATTTTGTGCAGTTGGAGGAAAGAAAAAATAGCCACTAACATATTTTCTTTTTCCACAATCTTTTGAATAGTGAATGTTGTCGATTAATTAATTTACGGTATTGTGTCCCATTTGCTTGTCAATGCTTTCCTTCATCTGTCAAAAAATTTCAGACGTCATCCACGATTTTTGTTGAATTCATATTCAACTTCTAAGGAATTTTATTCCTTTTAGAAGCACCTTGGCAATTTACTTTTACCAAAACAAGCATCTTTAAGTTTACTCGTCAGTCATGTTGGCATAACCGTTAGAATCTTTTTACTTTTCTTTCCTCCGAAACATTCTAAGCCAGCGTTTTTCGTAGGAGACGATTCTGCTGGAATGAACAATGCAGTGGTTGCACGCGTGAACGATTTATTTGCACAGAAATTAGCAGCTGTCTTAAGTAACCAAAATCAGAAGAATAAACGTCTGAAAGAGAATTCGTTATAGGAGACAACCACTTCTAAATATGGAGAATATTTTCAATGTTTTTAGCATTCCGATTAAAAATTTCGTTATAGGGAGAAATTCGCTGTAGGGAGACTTCGTTATATGCTGATTTTACTGTATTATTAAGACGTATTTACAATTAATATTTACATAGATTAAGTATTTCATTTGAAACAAGACAGCCATCTCCATCCTTCAACTTTGTTACCTAGATGCTCACAGCATTACTAAATGAAATGTCCTGCAGAAATTTCCCTCCGCCCAGGCTGTCGTGCCTTGCCATCTATGCATCAGTTACTGATCAATTGCTTCTATTCGTTACTAGGCTTGCGCATTATTACGAGAATCAACGTAAGCTGTTATAAAAGAACCCTCTACAAATTAAAGGAGTTTTTTAAAAGCGCGCTTAAGGTAGGGGAAGAGGATACCAGATTTGAGTATCACCGATTTATTTTTGAGTTTAACATTTTGCTAGTCTATAGAATTTTTCCTCTTTGTACTATTGTAAGTTTTAAATGTTCCAGTAAGACTTTACCCTTTAAGCTGATTTATAAAACTTTTGAAATTAATGACTTTTAAAGAATAAAGGCTTATTTCCAAATATAAAGTCACAGGTACAGGTTCTATCTTTTCAGATTATGTGGTAACCCCTCCCTAAAATTCAGAACTAGCAAAAGAATTTTATTTTATTATTATCTGGGGTATTTAAACATGCTATTTAACTATATTTAAATTGGTTTAAAGGGTTTAAAAATAATGCTTTAATTGTGGTTGTAGGTAAGTATTTACTGACTTCTAACTCAACCCAGTAGACAGAGCATGATATTCTCAGGGTGGCTTCCTGAATGGGACAATGCTTTAATCGATATAATTTCTTTCAAATATATTTGAGCTTGCGCATAGATGTTTATATAGGCATAGAAAATCGGCCTGTGTAAGTTCCCAGCCTTTATTTTTTTTTTTTGTTTCACTGTGGGATCTAGCATGATCAAGGCAATGAATAGATCGCGCCCAAAGTGATAGGTCACGTGATTTTCGGAGGAACGGAAGTACGGGAAAAAAAAAATACATATATAGGCTCCTGACGTCGGCGTGTGTTGTTTACGGTTAGAGATGAATCTATACACTTTTGTTTTTGTGTTGTCTATTTTTCTTTTCAATTTATGTATATAGTCAAGGATATGTAAATAGTGTATATATTGTCTTAGAATATATCACCAGTCAATAACTGCCTTTTATTCTACTCCCCAAAATCAATCACTTACAATCATGGCTTGGGGAATTCAAATGTGTAAGCACCCAAAGGGGGGGGGGGGAGGGGTTTGCAATTTGCTTATTTTTGCTGACAAGGAGGGAGTATGAATGATGCTTACGTAAGACATTAAAATCACTTTATTTCAAATCTCTTGTAACTTGCACAAATAATTTAATTTAAAAAAAAAATTAAATTTAAAAAAAGTTCACCATTTAATAAAAGAAAAATTAACTTGATTTTTTGTAATAAACTTAAAATTATGGGAAATTAAACTTACATTTTTTTTATTTTTTTAAATAAAGTTAGAGTTTTTATTTCAATTAGAGATCCTAAAATTTTAAAATTAGATTATTACTATTATACGTTTTGTAAAAAAAAAGAACAGGGGGTTGCAGTTTTCTTACGTAATTATAAGAGGGGTTTGCGATTTGTATTTTTTTTTTACTGACAAGGGGGGAGGGGTGTCAGAAAATACCAAACATCTTACGTAATGTTGAACGGCCCCTTGGCGGCGAATGAGGGATTAAGCCTAGCAAAAGTAGTGTATGATGCTTTCTCATGTACAAGCTCAGTTAGCAATTGATCTAATAGATTATAACGAAAGAAATTTTACCTTCATACCCAGCAGTGGATTTTGGATATCAGCACATGGAAGGCATTTAGAAACTTAACTGGCGCAGCAAGGCAGGATGAACCAAGGAATTCTGCAAAGACTAGAGTGTCGTCAACAAAAGATTAGAGGTGAGAGCTCACTTTCGTTTTTGTAAATGTTTTTCCCATTGTATTGAAATTACTTTTATCGTTGTCTCTAAAACGTGGACATCAGTGCTGGAATTTTTGTTGTAAACATACTAGTATTATTAAACTTTTCACAATATTCGACGCAACAGCGTTTCAGAGGAATATTGGTGAAATAAAAACTTGCACATTGGTGCCAAAAGTTCGTTCTAAACATATCAGTGTTAGAAAATTTGTAACAATATTCAACGCGTCAGCGTCAAGAGAATATTGAAGAAAAATTTTTACGTCAGTACAAGACGGTGAATTTAAAAAAAAGTCATTTTCGATACAGTGGTAACTTTTTAGAATTTTGTATATACTCAGGAAAGTATTGTAAAACTGAAGTAACGCGTCACGCTTTGAATAAATAGAAATTATTAAAGAATTGCACATCACGTGTAACTTTTAAAGAATCGTGACATACGATTGTCGTTAAGCAACAGGCTTATTAAGAAAAGGAAAGCAGAAAATATTTTATTGTGAATACTGAATTATATGCGTGATTGTTTTGTTATATGTAACTGTAGTATTCTAAAACCGAAGTTAAGCGCCACGCTTTGAATAAATTGTAATTATTTAAATAATTGCACACCATATGCAGCTCTAAAAAAGCCGTGTCATACGATTGTCATTAAGCAACAAGCTTAATAAGAGAAAGAAAGCAGAAAAGTCTCTTGCGTGTTAATAATTTTTTGTGAATGCTAAATTATATGCCTGATTGTTTTGTTTTTGTATATTTGTATTCACTGAATCTCACATAATATTTTGAGCTATTATTCATATATATATTATTTAAATTAACGATTTTAAGTTCTGTTTATGTTTAATTTCCTGTATTTTTTTAATTTTAAAGTAGCTTATGCATTAAGTTTGGTACATTGCTGAATTTGCATTGATTTTGTGTAGAGCATTTCATATTTTTGTTTAGTTAGTATTTTATTAAGTAAGGTAAAACTGTAGGGCTTTAATTGTTAAGCCATTCATTGCACTCTAAAACAAAGGTGCTCCATTAATAACCGTCAGTGAAAACCAAACTGATTTTTTTTTTGTTGGTTGT
This sequence comes from Araneus ventricosus, assembly GCA_013235015.1. Classification (NCBI taxonomy): domain Eukaryota; kingdom Metazoa; phylum Arthropoda; class Arachnida; order Araneae; family Araneidae; genus Araneus; species Araneus ventricosus. Next base: position 10,228 of record BGPR01022391.1, on the reverse strand, counting down.
AGCTGGTAAATAGTTTCTGAACATCTTTCTACTTTCGGTTAGTGTAAGTTAATGTATTGACGGGCTGCATTTTACTTATATTATCATTTTTGCGAGTTGATTTGTATTTTTGTTAAAATTAGAATAATGGCGTACTTAGCAAAATATAGGAAGTGTGATCTTTTGGAATTAGCTAGAGAGTTAGATGAGAGGGTTGATGAGAAATTAACGATTGTAAACCTTAAAAACTTGTCTTAAATTCGAGCTACTATGAGAAGGAATTTGCGAAAGAGATGTTAGAAGCCATCGTAGTTTGGAGGCAAGAGAAAGAAGAACTAGAAAAAAAGGAGAGGGATAGGTAATTTGAGCTGGAAAAAATTTTATTGCAAACCTCTTCCGAAGCCAGCTCCGTAACGTCGGAAAGTAGTGAACATAACACTAAATATAATTGCGTGGAACTACAGAAGTTCCTTCAAAGGTATGACCCAAAAAACGAAGATATAAGCCTTTACTTGGTGGTTTTCGAGTGCCTAGCTAATCGTTTAAGAATAAATAAAACTGATTGGATTACTCAATTAATGCCACTACTTCCATCAGATGTGGTACAGGTTATAGCGAGAGAACCTGAGAAGGAATCTAGCGATTACGATTACGTTAATGAACTATTTTTGAGGCGATTTAAGCTAAGTGCAGAGACCATTCGATTGCGGTTTAGGCAACAACAGAAGAGTCCTGGAGGGATCTTGCTTTTGAATTGAGGAGTTTCTTAGATGAATGGTTGGAAGGAGTGAACTTAAAAGATTTCAATTCACTTAAGGATCTGGTGACAGACCAGATGAAAAGGAGAGCAGGAGTTGGAGTTCGAGAACATTTCATCGATAGCTGGTAAAAAATAGCATCTTCGTCAAGATTGGCTGACTTCTCAGATGTTTATGACAGTGTTAAGGGAAACAAGAATGCTGGAACTCTTCCAGGCGTTGATAAGAAAAGGGCAAGTGGACATTTTGAGAAGAAAGCCACACCCTTCCATAAAGCGAATACCGAGTTCAAAAGACCAGTTAGCCCACGTAATAGGAAGCAAGAACATCCTGAACGACGTCATTGTTTCGAGTGTGGCTCGACGGAACATTTAAGGGCCCAATGTCCCAAGATAACTCAGAAGAAAAACAGTGCAAGAGTCAACCACATGGCAGGATATATGGTGGAAGCAACGAATCCAGCTGAGGGGACACCAGAAGTAAGGGAGGGTTTTGTTAAATCGCTGCCGAATCCAGGTTCGATCTTGACCTCCCGACTAAAGGCATCGGAAAAAGAAACAATGCAAACCAGTCCCCTACAGAAAATACCAGTAAAAGTAGGAACTAAGACCTTTGAGGGCATCCTAGGTACAGGTGCCGAAATTACTGAGGCGTGACATAATCGGAACTTGTACTAAGGAAGGAGAGGGCTGCATAAAAATCATATCAGCTTTCGGAGAAGGAGAACTCACACCATTAGTCAGCCTTGAAATGAAAATTAATGACGTGCGGAATGGCAGTATTCCCGTCACTTGCGCTGCATCATAGAAACTCGTAAGCGACATTCTCATCTACTACATACAAGGCACTGTGTAAAAATATCGAAGCGCATGCATTTTTGATTACAGACAGTATTGACTCGGAACAACCAGTTCCCGAAGAATAGAGTCAAGGAGAGAAGAGTCTCCAGGAAAAGAAAAATGATTTTGGAAAATCACAAAGAAAGGACGATTCTTTGAAAACGGTATGGGCTTTAGGCAGCTCTCAAAAGAGTGGCTATTCAATTGAAGATGGCATCGTATTGCATACCAAGTGGATCTGCTTGAGAAAGAGTACAGCAGAACGTTTTACCAAAATGCAAGCGAGAGTATGTGCTTAAGATTTCTCATGAATTACCCTTAGCAGGTCATAGGCCACTCTTTTTTCTGGCCAGGAATAAAAAAAAAGATGATATAGAATTTTGCCAAACTTGCAAGCAGTATCAGGTTAGGAGGACAATCACTTATAGGGATAGGATTCCAATACAACCTATAGTCAGACCTGAGAATCCGTTTGAAATCTGGAGTGTAGACTACATAGGCCCATTAGAACCTCCTTACCGGAGAGACACAAATTCGTTATTTGCGCGGTTGACGTATGTACGCGTTGGGCAGAAGCTATTCCCGTAAGAAATATTACTGTGAAAACCACCTGCAATGTGCTCATGAAGATTTTTACAGCTACAGGTTTCCCTGAAGTCATTTTCACCGACCAGGGTACGAACTTTACCGCGCTTTTAACGAAAGAATTTCTTAAAGTGATTGGAGCTGCACCTAGGTATGCTACCCCCGGGCATCCTAAAAGCATGGATGCAGTCTAAAGGTGGAATAAAACCCTAAAAGAAATGTTTAGCAAAACATCCAGGATCATGGAAGGGATTGGGACCTACATTTACCCTACTTCTTGTTTGCATTTAGGGAGGTTCATCACAGCACAACAGGACTTTCTCCATTTCAGTTGATCTATGGACTGCTACCAAGAGGGCCGCTGTCCCTGATGAGAGATTTTTGGATGGGAAAAAGAAACATCCCACTAGGTGTTTCAAAATCCATCGACAAATATTTAAAAAACTTACGACAGAATTTGAAAAAAGCGCACGATATTGCGACTGGAAACGCCGAGAAGAACCAGGCTGAATATACTAGAAGGTATTCGCAAGAAGACGTTCCAAGTCGGAGAAAATGTCCTGATTTTGGATTCGGTTTCTTCACATAAGTTGTTAAAAAAATGGATCTTGTCCGTGAGTATCATAGCCCTTACAAGACCCCATTCGGTGCTCGTCAGAATGGAGCATTGTACAAATAAGGAGATCCATGTTAATAAAATTCGTTCATACTTAGCACGGGTTAAGCAAGTCGGGGTGATATATGATCAAGACACTGATTTTGGGGAAATATTCCTTGCACCAGCTGATAGCGGTCACGAAGTTAATTGTAATATACAAGATCGTATTTATGAACAAGGAAAAGAACTATCGTCAGAACAGAAGGTAGAGCTAGTTCATATTTTATCTAATTATTCGAATGTTTTCAGTACAACTCCAGGTAGAGCTGAAGTACCAGGGCACAGCATTAGAGCGACTGATTACTGCATCCCCAAACGATTGGCACCGTATCGAAAATTCCAGTTGCCTTACGAGTGGAAGTTGAACGCCGAATTCATGAACTGTTAGAGACGGGACTCATCGAGCACAGCGACGGCGACTAGGCGCATCCTGAGGTGTGTGTTGCTAAGAAAAAGGGGAAAGCCAGGGTTTGCGTCGATTATTGACAGCTAAATGAATTCACAATTCCAGGTGATTATCCAATGAAGCTTATTATAGAGGTATTATATGAAGTTGAGAAGGCAAGTTTCATATCCGTATTGGACCTTACTAAAGGATACTGGTAAATTCCCATGAAGCCTGAAGCGAAGCACTATACCGCTTTTGTGACACATTCAGAAATATATCAATAGAACGTAACGGCATTCTGAATGAAAAACGCTGGAAGCACGTTCCAGAGAAGTATGGACAAGATCCTTTCGAAACACAGAAGATATTGCAGTGCCTATATCGACGATGTTTTCATCTTTTCCGAAAACTGGTAAGAACATAAAAAATACATTAGGGAAGTGTTCAAAACGCTTCCAGCATCTAATGTCACTGTGAACTAGGAAAAGTGTGAATTCGGCAAGAAAGAAGTGAAATTTCTTGGCCGTGTAGTCGAATGGATCAGGAAGACACTCTCCGGATCCTGAGAAAATTGAAATAATAAAGAGATTATCGCAACCCACTACTAAGAAGGAAGTGCGGAGCTTGTTAGGACTTGCAAATTATTATAGGGACTATATCCCAAATTTCTCTACTATTGTTATCATTGACCAATCTCATAAAGAAAAACGTACCCAACAAAATCCCACGGGATGAGGAAGCGGAGCAAACCTTCCAAGCCTTAAAAAAGGAATTAACCGGGATACCTTCCTTGTACACTCTGCAACTAGATAAACCATTTCAGTTGCATACAGATGCCTCAACAACAGCTATTGGCGCATGTTTAGATCAGACAGACGATGACGGAAAGGAGACACCAATTGCTTTTTTAGCAAGAAACTGACTCCCACTCAAACGAGGCGGGTTGCTATCGAAAGAGAAGCTTATGCCGTTCTGGAGGCTTTGAAAAAATATGATACCTGGTTTTTCGTGCACGTATTATCTCTGATCACAACCCTTTAACGTATCTCACTCAGCGAACTCCTCAAAATGCAAAGCTCACACGATGCTCTTTAGCCTTACAAAGATACGATGTAACAATATCTTATCGCAAGGGAAGCAGGCACGGTAATGCAGACTCTTTGTCCAGATTACCAGTAAAGTTATAAAAAGAAAAAGAAATATTTTTTTTCCAGGAATGTACGGAATCATCTGTCCATCTGTTCTAAATCTATTATTATTGGTACTTACTTGTGTGTTGTAATCATCTATTATATACATATACAGGGCCGGCCCAAAAAAAGCGGGGCCTGGTTCAAAGTTGATTTGCGGGGTCTTGTAACAAAATTCGTATAACAAAATAATGATTTATTGCATTTTTGTAATTATTAAATTGCTCAGATTGGAAAAGGACGTAATTAATAAATGAATATAATTTATGCATAAGGAATATAAGAAATATAATTTTAAAAATATTTTTTGATAATTAAAATAATTTTTAAATTTAATATGACCAACGTACAAACTTTAATGTTAAAGTCGTTAAAAACATCATCCTACCCGAAATCAATAATGAAGCTAATTTAATAATAGTTATTAATTAATCAAAAATAATTATGAAAAGGCAAAAATTTAACCCTCCAGAAGTCGCGCGTATGTGCGAGGTACTGGTATTATGCATCGTATTATATATTTATATCGTGTTATTTTACAAAAATGAATCCAACTTTTATTTATGTAATCTGTATTTAATAGCTCCATACTAAATAAAGATTTTAAAAAATTGCACTAAAAAAATCTAAAATTGCATTGATTAAAAATTGCACTTAAATTTATAAAAGAACGATATAAGCAAGTGATACGATGCAAATTATAAGTATCTTCTACAATACGCGTGACTGCTGGAAGGTTAAATAATCCAAATATTTAATACTTAGTAATGTAGTGTTATACTAGACAAATAATAGTTCGAATTATATTGGATTTCGATTAAACATGCACTTTTCTAGCTTTTATGAAGGAAAATTCATCAATTACTCCATCAAATTAATTTTATCCGAAGTGTATTTTTCGAAGCTAAGAAATGCAAGATCACTCAGGCATCTCCCATGGTTGATCGAGAAAGTGACAATATTAATATCGGTTTACTGAATGAGCGTTTACAGCTAGCAACAGACACTGAAATTGTTAAAAAGTATCTGAAGTGCATTTATCAGATTTGGGAAAACATCCTCACCGTAAGAAAGTATATATTTTAAAAAACCCATAGCAATTTTTGAACAAAAGAAATGTTAAATATTGTTACACTTTTGATTCAAGTATGAAAGCACACAATTTTTTGTGTGCTTCCATTATAGTAGAACGAGGACAGAAACGTGCTGAATATTCATTAATAAATGAGAATTACTGTAAATATATTTCAAAGAGAGATAGAGAAAAGTATAAACTCGGATAAACTTATGAGTAACTTTAAATAATTCAGAGGTTGCTCAGTCATTGGGTCTGAAGAGGATTCGATTATTTGATACAAGTTCAAATTAAATCATTTGACATTCACATTTTGAAACAGCTATTTGAATATGATAATTGAATTCAAGCATTCCTTTTTTAAATAAAAAAATTCTTCAATTATTTTTTGCGAATACATGTTGTAGAAATATGTGCTGTCTTCCTGCTTTTGTGAGGAAATTGTTCAATTTGAAAACTGTCAGTGCTAAAATTAAAATTATAAAATGAGAAAATAGGTTCAATTAGAGTTTCAAAACATGAAAGGAGAAACCCATGTGATATGTGCCTCATCATCACTTAGCAGTCCTACTGGGCACAAGAGAAATACATGTGCCTAACATAGAGCTAGCCGAGGAGAAGATGAGGAGGTGGCACCACAAAGTCTGTGTCCGCGATGGATTGATAATGGGATGGATAAATTTAACAGAATAACTTTTAGCAAGTACCTACGATGAATTCATAGATTCTGGAAATCCACACTTTTTACAAGAAAAAGGAAAAATCCCTTTGACATGTGTGATTCATCATCGTTTAGCAATCCTGCTGGATACAAGAGGAACAGATGTGCTCAATTTAGAACTAGATAAGCCGAAGATAAAACATTTATCTAGAGGTGTCTCTTTAAGATGCCCTGGGAAAGACTATCTGCTGACCATTAGAGGAACAGATGTGGATGCCCACAGAAGTCCCTGAAGCAATTGTCTCGGGAGCAAGGAATGTATTGAATATTATCACCTGAAACCGACTTAAGCTATTTCTCGAAGACGTCAGAACGTATAACTCGTAGTCTTCTGTTTCTGCAATGTTTTACATGTATGTTCGGATAAAAACAAACAAATAGCAAAAAAAGCATTTTCATTTTATAAAATCCGTCAGCAGCGCGGGGCCTTGTGCAGTCACACCGTTCGCGCCCCCCTCCGGCCGGCTCTGTATATATATATAATCTTGAAAATTCTTAAATAATTACATCTATATTTCTTGGATATTCTTGCTGTATATTTTATTTGTTACTTCTGTATTTTTAGTTTTTGTGAAATTATATAGATGGCGCCACTATTTTAAAATTAATCTTAACATATAAACTTTAAAATTTTCCCATAGTTTTTACTATATTGTTTTTAGATTTCTATTAATCTCATGAATTTTTAACCTATATTAGAATTTTTAATTCAGGTATCAGACTATTTTTGAAATTTAAAATTATTTGTTATTTAATGAGGACTTGTTGGCATCTGGCGCTTAGATTTGGTATGTGGGGAATTTTTGTTAAAAGTAAATGATAATTGATTTTTTTTTTATATAATTCTGAGTTTAAAATGATTGAGAATTTTTATTCAATAATGAATCAATTAATTTTAGTGCAATAATTAATTTGCAGTATATTGTTGTGTTTATTTTGGATACATGCTATATACTTCATATAGTGATGCATTAATTTAGGGTTAAGCATGATTCTTTCTTCTAACTTCTTTCAATTTTAGGGTTGGTTACCCTTTCTGTTTTTTCAACAATGGTAACTGAGATCGTTTGCACAACAAAATCGATTTAACCGGCTATTAGCACATCCAAAGCTGTGCAATCAATTTAATTGTTGAAAACTCCAAATTTCTGGATTTTCTTTTTTCAATAGTTTTTGAATATAACAGAGTTAATGCACATGTTCTAATTCTCTATATGCTCTTAGTATATATTTAGTATTTTTATTTATTGGGATTATATGATTTAGTATTTTTATTTCTTAGAATATATTTTATAGTCTGTATAATTAAAAATATTTAAACTATTGCATTGCATTATAGATATGTCTGATAATTTTCATTTTGGATACTAAGATATGACTTTTTTATATGGTTGATATTAATATATTTATATATATATTTACTTTGTGTGTTTTATTTCGAATTTGTATATATTACCTCCTATTTCTCAAATTTTTTTTTCGTTTAAGGATATTCCCTTACTCTGCCAGATGGTTGTCTGATACTGAGCAACGCATGGCAGTTTTAAGTAGCAGCATTGTCTCTGAGGTGACAATGTGTTTCTCCTAGGGGAGAGTGTGAGGTAGGTATGGCGGTTATTGCAAAAAAATCCAGTTTTCGGTTAAACCGGTTTTTTTCACCTCCGGCTTAACCTGGCGGTTAAAACCTGTTTTCGTTTTCTTTCTTTTCAAGCAACGTTTGTGAACAGAATTTTTTTATTAATAATATACAATAAGTAAGTATTAACACAATAATTAATTAATGTAATAAGTAATGGTTATAAAAAGTAATTAATACAATATATAATAATAATAATAAATGAGTAATTATTGCAATAAGTATTATAGACAATTTTTTATTAACATTGTTTTTACAAGAAATGAATTCATTGGCCAATATTTATCATCTAAACTGCCCATAAAGACTCTTTCAGCATTGTGTTGATCTGTGAGTCGACACCTCTCATCAGAAACAACATCATTCAAAGTAGATACTAATATTTCGGACGACACAGAACTTCCGGCTAAAGATAAATATTTTTTGTCTACAGAAAACAGACGCCGTTTGCAGACAAATTTTTTATTAGTATTGTTTTTGCAGGAAATGAATCCATTGGCCAATATTAATCTGTTCATAAAGACTCTTTCAGTAATCCGCCAACCAACAGACGCCTCGAGGAAGCGGTTGTCGGTGATTTGCCTAAGGTGATGAAATTCAAAGCTTTATAACTTGGCAAATTTTTGTCTAGTCGAACCTAAAAGCGAGCTTATCTTCCGAACCGGGTTTTTTCCCTGGTTTTTGGATTTTAAAAAATAACCGGTTTAAACCGGCGCAAAAAATAACCCAAAAAAACCGGTTTACCGAAACAAAAAAAACAAACTGTTTTTCTGTTTAAACCGGTAGGTTTTTCCCATCCCTAGTGTGAGGATCCTTGATCCCCCAGCGCGAAATGGATAGACTCGTCCAGAAACGACAGGTCACGTGATTTTCGGAGGAACGGAGAGCAGCGGGGAGTACAGATTGGCGTCGGCGTGTGTTGTTTGGTTCGAGATGAATCTATAAACTTTTGTTTTATGTTATTCTATTTTGTTTTCAATCTGTGTATGTAGTACAAGGACATGTAAATAGTGTATATATTGTCTTAGAATATATCTTTTAGTCGATAACCTGCCTTTTTATTCTACGCTAAATATCCAATCACTTACAATGTTGACTTGGCGGGTGAATGAAAGAGATTAAACCTAGCAAAAGTAGTGTATGATGTTCAATCTCAGTTAGCAATTGATCTAATAGATTACAACGAAAGAAATTTTACTTTCATACCAAGCAGTGGATTTTGGATATGAGCACATGGAAAACATTTAGAAACTTAACTTTCAGTATCATTAATTTCTGTTGATTTAAAACTACTGACAATATTTGCTATTAGTGCTGTGTCAAAGACTTCATTTACTAGTTCGACAAAGATGTTTCCGGGAATTTTTTTCTTTGTGTTTGTTCATTGCTAAAATAATTTTTCCCAGTCGGTCTTAATATCTCTAAACACAACAGCTTTAAGTTGCTGTTTGATATGCGATGTGTGAGAAGGGAGCTCAGAGACTGTACCTGATTATTGATTGCTTTATTGATGAGATCAGGAAAAATGAGACTTGCATACCCTTCGAAATATTAATAAAATTTGCCTTTCATGTGAAATTTTGAGTATAAAACTTTTTACAAACCTTTTCGAAAAAATATCTGAGCTCATCCACTCTTTGCATGTATTGAGCTTTTTCATACGATGTATCGGAACCCAGTTCCTCAAGCCCTGGAGCAACTGAGCATCCCCTTGTAAGTTTTTAGACTAAGCAAAAAAAATATGAAATTAAATAGAAATTAAATCGACTTAGTTCAATATTTAAATTGTTCTAGTTATATTTATTGTAATTATAAAATTAGACTCCCGAGAATAGCTGGAATCGAAAAGTGTGTCAAGCTGTAAGCAGTAAAATCTTCTTTGAATTAAAGTCCCCTTACCTTAAACTGATATAATGCGACTAGCGATCTGATCGTTGTTTTGAAGGGAAGACAAATCCAGAGTGGCCGTTATTTGGAAAGTCCCATTACCCATTGTGAACAGGACAGTGTGCATTATAGTTGGACCAACAGTAGAACAGGTTTTAAAAAAGAAGAAAATGAGTGACAACAGAGTTGAAGGGACGCTTTGTGAGGTATGTGTGTTGGAAAAAGGAATGTAATGTCATGTCGCTTTTTTAATTCCTGTTTCTGGTGGTGTCGTTTTTTGTCTCAAGTTCTATGTCTCTTGCTGCTGAGTAGAAGTGAATTTATTTATACAGTGTGTTTTTAAGGACACAGAATAGTGATGACTCGTTCATCACACGTTGCTATCCTTGATAAGATGGAGAGATATGGAGATCTCATTTCAGAGTCACTCATAGATAACTAGTTAAAATTTTCATCCTGATCTTCCTGGTGAAGCATGCTTCGGTAAGATTTCTTTTCTTTGACTGCAGTCA